>JAGVSP010004072.1:0-16639 GCA_022494985.1 Micrasema minimum
GATTCAGACGGTCAAAAATTTTTGTTATCGTTGAACAAATACGTCGGCGTCGCACTCCCGCGCCCTGAGTCAAAGCTGTACGAGTATGTATCTATTTATGTGTATCTATACTTTTTCAGAAGTGGATTGCATTCATGTTTAGTGTGAAAACGACACAGGTATTTTTGTGATTTTTTTCATAATTAAAATGCGTCCACAGATTGCGTCAGAACTGCGGGACGTGGACCTGACATGGGGGGATGCACGGTTAACTGGCATCCCGATAGTTTGGCTTGAAGGCAGTTTGTGGAATCCACATGCTCCAGGGAGCGGATATGGAATGAAAATGCCATAGTTAGTAATTTGCTTTTAATAGTCGTTTACGAACGTATTTGGATTTAAGGGACACAATTAGAAATGCTTCTTAACTGCTCTACGAGGATGTAACCCTAGCTCTAAACTCTCGCAAAATTAACTCAGGTCAGCCAAGGTTCACAGGCCGCTGTCTGGTGATGCAATTTATAATTTATCGATTAATAAGTTGGGATGAAATAGTCAGATACTACGCCTGAAGATGAAAATATTATTAAACACGTGCAGAAGATGGTCAGCTTCCACCGGATCAAATTCCGGTAGCCGGAAGCCAAGTCAATCCAAGCAAGAAATAAACCCTTACCCTACTTTCTGGGAAGTTTGAGGATTATTCCTTGGGTATAATGAGAGCCCATAGACCTGTAAAGATAACTTTCTGAAAGCCTGATGATCTTGACAGCTTTTTTCACTTTTTGCTGGGCACAGTTTACAGAACACAGTATGAAAATTTTGTTTGACACATTGTTTTAAATTTGGAATTTTATAGATAAAAAGATTTTAAAATAAAGGTAGGTGGGGGGAATTGATACACAATCGATGTTTAGGATAGGTTAGGAAGAAAGTAAGTAGTTACAGAGTTGATTTCCTCCCCATTTAATTCACAACAAACTATCCCCCAGCAATCATCCTTAACGAACCCATCCACGATATCACTACCTATTCGATAGACTTTCGGAGTACTTTGTCAAGGAATTTCGGTAAAGTGTATAGAGAGCAAGTGCGGAACACTAACATTTTACCAAATCTAACAACTAAACTACTTGTCCATGCGCTTGGTAGCTGCAAGACAAATTGTAATAGAGTCTCTCTCGGTAAATTCAAGCTATCTTTAGTAAATAGTTAGGATAAAAATATGTATTGTAACCCTACCCCAATTTTTAAAAAACTACAAAACTTTTTCGTAAAATCATTGACCCCAATTACTGATGGAAGCTGGCATTCCAGTAGTCCATGCGCTTTGTAGCTGCAAGACAACCTGGATTCTAGACTCTACCTGTATCAGTAGAATTAGTATGTCGCGTTTTTAGTAAAATAGTTTTAATTTAATTTGTACGTGGGTGAAGCTGATTTCCATTCGTCCATGCGCTTTGTAGCTGCAAGACGAATTGGAGTTCAGTACTTCGCCTACGTATAGATTTAATATCGTTTCTTAAATAATCCTTGTCTCAGATCCTTTAATCATAAATTGGGAATGAAATTAATTAAGCATATCGAGTGTACAGCGGGCTTGAGGTGATTTCTCACAAAAATGGCGCTTAATAAATAATCCTAATAATAATAATAATAACTCGATAATCATAAAGCCTCTCTTTTCTTTTCTCGAAACGTGACTGTCACATATTTAATATTAATTTGACGCCATTGCATTCAAACTTTTAAGGAAGCTAATCCAGTCAAATTGAACGATATTTTTTTTATTTTTTTATAATCAGGTAATTCCTTTGTCGTTATGATTCATTTTCGATTGATCAATTATAACGTCAAATAACTCAGTTAGTTTTTCCTTCCTATTATCATAACATCAAACAACCTCTCTGGTGTAGAGCTAGTATAAGAAAGGTAGGTACCTAATTTTTTAATATTAAATATTTATTTTCATGTGATTTCCATATACATTTTTCATGTGTGATACCTAGGCCTGGTACTGAAGCGACTGATCATCTTACCTTCATGTAATAAAATGACCAAGATACACTGCACTTGGTGTATCGATGCAGTGACCATTGGGTGCGGATAGGGGGGAAGTAGTAGTTTCTAGTAGTAGTTTTTAATAATAATTAAATCGTCACATTCTTTCGCCTAAAACGCAATCTATATTTTTTAACAATATCTTGTTTTGTAGCCATTTGCATATTCAAAGAGGTGTGAAATCGATCAACAATCTTATATAATTTGTAGATGTTTCAGTTTTGGACTGGGCAAACAAATCTACTAAAATAGAATTCCTTGTAGCGACACTGATATTTTCTCCAACTTAGGTACTCGTATATATAATAGAGACCTCTCAGTTCTTAGTGGCGCCGGAGCCCTTGTCTCGTGTAATGCGATTTTTGTTTATTTATTCAAATATTATGCAAATACATAATTCAGAAACTTTTATTGACCGTGGTATGTAAAAGAGGTTTGAGAAGGTCTGCCAGTGCTGGTTTTAAAATTCTTGTTCATCGACTTACAAATAACCTTAGTAAATTTATTTTTACGCAATCTTCGGCCTACAACTTTAAAATTTAATGACACAATGCATCTTTCACTGATTTACCTAATTTTTTGAAGATAACAGCAAAAATATACGACAAACTTGACTTAAATGTGTGATTTTGTAAGTTTTTATTATAAATTAATGTCGGCCGAAGATGCTCAATGTGCTTTACTCATCGGTTCTTAACCTTATTTTGCCCAGCGCCCACTATGAGGTTTTTTTTAGAGCCTCCCCATTTTTTTCCCTTATCTCGTTATTTAACAAAAAAATTGTTACAACTTAACTGCTACAAACATACATTTTGTTATTTCTTATAAGCAGGCTTTTAATAACTTCACCCGTATTATAATAGGTATATGAGACACTTGTAATATATGTTCATATCATCCAATTTAATGTATGGAATCTTTAAGTTCAATTTAAATCCACTTCCCGAACTGCCAAAATATGTGAATTTTTGCACACGCGATAAAAATGATTACAATACGTACAATAACAAAAATTAACAAATTGTAAAGTTTAATTTGCTTTATTGGTTAGTTATAAGCGTATTTCTTTGGTCTTTTTAGATTATTTTTTTTACCTGACCACGCACTCACTGTGCCATCTCAACGCCCCTAAATTTTCTCTGGGTCTTTTACTGCCCCCCTGAAAGTCGCAAACGCCCGCAAGGGGGCGTTATCGCCCACGTTGACAACCTATGGAACTAAAGGAGGTCGAAGAAGTTAAAAAACGGTTGACCGGACTTACATAATACAATTACACTATAATTATTTTTTTTACATGCATAATTTTTAGGGGAAGCGATACAAATACACTACTATTATCTATCATTGTTTCATTGTTAATTTCCGTCTCGTCAACTGACTTACCCTGCATCTGGACTACAGATTATTATATAGATTGTCGACTTATTGAATGATGGAAGTCCACATCATACAATTCGCACCGCCAATTCTGCTGATAGTGCATCCGGCCTCAACTCTATTCTATGTACTCGCGGCTTCCTTGTGCAATGAGATGCACTTATTTAACATCTAAATTGGCCGTGTCTATTTGCAACTCCTAACGCAGACCTTGTGAGCGACAGAGCAAGGCAATGTTACTAAACAAAACACTTTGAGCGTCTTTTTAAGCTTTCCAAGGAGCAAATTAAATTAATATCGATTGTAAACGCCGCTTCGCCACATCGATGATGCTAAAACATTTAAATGTAATATAATATAGTTGGATCATGCGGGGGTTAACTAGTCGTACGGTAAGTACGGTAAAAACGTTTCCGGACGCCGTGGTACCTAATAAATGGCTAGGATGCTGAACTACAACACGGAGGGGTAGGGTTTGATTCCTATTTATCTCACAAAAACATGTCTTTTTTCGAATTTGTACTTACAACAAAATATTGAATTAACCGTTTTTTCGAGGACGGACATGGGATTCTAAAATTAATAACAGGAGTTTAATTCGTTTATTTAATCGAGTGCTAAATAAGTACCTGCTTATTTTTACATGTTAAAGATGTTAAAAATTAATTTCAACGAGTTTGCACATAGAATTTTGGAATTACTTAAAAGATGACAGGTAAAATAGATAAGTTGTTTAGTGGTTAGTACGCAGTAACGTCAGTAGATTAATGTATAAAATACAATAGTGGTTAATACCTAGCTTTCGGAGGCACCAATTGTAAATATGCCTACCCAGCCGACTTACTTTGGACTGGCTGTGACATAACCTTTTTTAAAATTTAAAATTATTTAAAAAAACATATTTTAAATAGGTAGGTACCTATTAAAAATATGTAATCTTATTTTGGTCCTCCTTACAAGGGCATAGTTCTCAAAAGTGTTTAGTTCAACTTTGATTGATAAAATATAATATACAAGTGTATTATCAATATACCTATAACGCAAATAAAAATTCACATTTCTCTACAATCCTGTACCTGGAAGTAACTAATGAGAGTTTCTTTAATTTATAAAATCGTATAAATTTTCCCAAGATAGCAAAGAATGTATATTTAATAATGGGTATGTAATTAGTATTTTTTTATTTGATTAAAGCAATACGGAACGTTCGCAAAGTAGTTACTCTATGGCATGTATTGAATTTACATAGCATATGGCATGAACGGTTGGAAAATGTAACAAAAAGTGTGAATTCGCTATGTAGCATATTAAGTATAATACACATTGTACGTACTTTAGTTCGCCGTAACCGTTGAGAGTGTTTATTATAATAACGAAGGTTGCTAATTGATACGATAGAAGGTAGAATAAGAATTAATTTATAGTAGGCCCTCTTTTTATTTGTACCTGCAGTTTGTGCCCTTAGCGGGTAGACGGGGGGATACGCCCATACAATATCACACACACACACACACCCTCTCAGGTACACCGACTGCCAATATATAAAGGATAACAATTTACGATATTACGTTCTTTTATTACAAACATTTGATTGGTTCTACCTTAATCAAATTACTAACTTACTGTAATAAACAAAGTGAATTTATATTATTTTGTTCGATTTGAAACAGTTCATTTAACATTATTCGATTTTATGAGAATTTAGCTGTTTTAAAATTAGGTAGAATGATGATGCGGTGAAAAATTAAATGCATTTATAAGACACTTGTTTTATGGCAAATATTTTCAAATATTATTGTAAATGAGCGTGTTTTAAAATATGCATTGTCGTAGGTATGATTTTTTTTAAACTATAATAAAGAATGCATTAAAATTTAATAAAATAAAAACCTTACAATTCTTTATTTAGATACACAGGGAAAGATGGAGTCAACGAATATTATCGTTTTTTTTAACAACAACTACAAATACTCGTAGACAAATTACTGGATTATACCCATGCTGGGCTGATATCAGATATTATTGATATCCCAACAGAGACAGAGAAACTCTAGAAACGAATGTGAGTTATCTAGGCGTTTACAGGGCTTATGACCTGTCATTGGCTGGGAAAGAGCCTTACCTACACCAATGAAGAAGATTGCTAAAAAATGCCTAACAATCTTCTCAACAGATGTCACTAGAGAGAAAAATGATAAAAACTGTCGATAAACAAATTCAAATGTGGACAGTTCTGTACAAACTCGATATATATAGTAGTTTCAAAAATTTGTTAAATATGGTTGTCAGATGATGGGCGGAATAGGGAATGTTATAGTACAATATTATCGTGTTTATAGAAAGAAAGTGTTAGTCAAGCCATGTTATAGTGGGTTAAAATAATTTATTGTGCTACTGGACTATTAATACGTATGTTTGTAAGTAATGTTTTATTGTAATATTGATTAATTAGCATTTTTATAACTATGATTAATTAGCTTAGTGCATTACACTGAAATGCATATTTATAATTTCCGCTTACTTATTGTTTATTTACTGTTCTATAAAATAGACACGAAAAGCGGACCGTGGCTTAACGGAATAAAATGTAAGCTAAGAATAGAAACTGTAGTTGCGGGTTCGTTTGTTTGGAACTTAAGGATAAAAATATAATTTATAAAAATAAATTGTAGATATTATTTTTAACATATCTCGTACATTATTTTTGTTTACCATAAATTGTATTTGTCTATTTTTGTGTTAACTACGATTGTAATATTTTTTATTCTTAAAATATGCATAAATGAGCAAATTTTAATAATGAAAAAAAAAACTCTAAATTAACACTACTACCTTCCTTTATCCGCTTCCAATCGGCCATGTAAAGAGCATCAGTCTTACGTTTCTGCGCCAGTCCAAGGTATCAT
The DNA here is from genome assembly GCA_022494985.1 of Micrasema minimum. Lineage (NCBI taxonomy): Eukaryota > Metazoa > Arthropoda > Insecta > Trichoptera > Brachycentridae > Micrasema > Micrasema minimum. Next base: position 6,324 of record JAGVSP010004072.1, read on the forward strand.
TTAAATTTTTTTTTTACAAGATTAGTCTTATATAGTGGTTACCCACATTGAAATAAATACAATTTCATTTTTACCCTATCGGGAATCGATTCCGCAACCTAGTACACGGTAGCCCAACGCACAAACTACTATATCACAAATATCAATGATTTTATTTTAATATTAAATCTCATTGTTTACAAAATTTGAATTGACGACCGTCGTTTTTCTCTTAAATTATTTTAATAATACCGCTGCACGTGCATGGGTGCAATAAAGTTGCCCTTAATGTGAAAAATAAAGAATTGTTACAATGATCTTGCCGCACAAAAAGTTGGAACCAAAAAGGAATTCATATAATATTCTGCACGGTTAATAAGTTACCTTGCATGTGAGTTTATTTTATTTTATGCATGAGAGTAGGTTTTTTTATAATATTATTTAAAAAGGTTTAATTAAAGCTTTGTAGGTATATTTTAATTTATACCGGCTATGAATAAGGCGTGATCGCAAGCAATTTTATAGAGGTTCCTCATTTGAACAATGGATTGGAATAATTACACCCATTTAATTGATATCTATTATGTAGCATTCCTACATTCGGAGAAATTACATAAATGTCATGTCTGAAATTACATGTACAGAATACCTAATTATTTTTGTGCGTAAATTTTAGTACCCTTTTCTGGTTCGGAAAGAACAGTGTACATTGTACATAGTTGATAGTCAATAAACGCTTTGTAGGTACACTTTACTTTTTGATGATTTTTTAAAAACCAAACTTCAACATTTAAAAATTAACTTATCTTTTAACTATGAACTTGTAAAATACGCGTTTTTAATTTTTAAGTCCGAAACTTTAGGGATAAGTATATTGAATGCATCAACAGTAGGTACAGAAAATTTAGAGTAAAATTCCTAATGTTCACTCAAGAGGGTCCGAGACATTCACCAATGAGAATAATATGTGTAAAATGATAGGTAGGTTCGCTAGCGGACAGTGTATGAGGACGACCGACGCAGGATCGGGAGGAATGGGGATGAAAGGGAGAAATCTATGTCTAGCAACGGACCTGTATAGGCTAAAAAATAGACTGCATTTTAAAAAGAAGCATGATTTTCAATTGAAAACACTTAAATGATCAATATACACTGCACCTGGTGTACCGATGCAGTGTCCTATGCACCATTGCGTGCGGATAAGGGAAATTAGTAGTAAATTTTCAATTTGCGATTGAAGAATGAAGTTAGCGCCAAATCACTCGCCATTCCTGAGTGTCGCATACGACGTACGTGGGTCCCAGGACGTCCACTGGTGGCAATACTGCTTACACAGCGCGGGTGTAAACTGTGCAGCGTACAATGTAGACATTCAGCGCACTTTTTAAAACCACTGAAGTTGATATTATTTTGATGTTGTCAGTAATTAATAAAATTACTTACAAAGTACCTTCGTAACGCCATGCACATTCAATATTGCAGGCGGGTTCTTTTTGAAGTGTTTTTTTAAATACTAGTTTTTTACTTCTCGGAAAGCAAGAATAGTATAATTATATTGAAGAACTCATCGCAGGAGTAATAACATTTCCACGATTGTCGCTCGTATTTGGAACATGGAGATTGGCCCTTTTGCGGAAGGAGCCATCTCCAGTAATTATTTCCGTAGGAGCCAGCAGTTGGTTGTGGCTTGTGGCAGATGGACGCCAAAGTGCAGCTTCCTGTAATTCACAGGGCGTTAGCAAAACTGTTTACTTGTTTTATTTTTGTATTTTTATAAAAATAATTTCAGTATTGCAATTCAAAAGTGAAATTAAAAAAAACATTTTCAGCGTCAATATGCAGATGAAAATAGTGAAAAAAATGTTTAAATATACTCGTTTAGTTTAAACTGGACATTTGTTTCAATTAAATATTTCGGAACAATTATTTTTCATTAAAGAAATCATTATTTTTTTGCATAAGTATTACCTTCCACTCTATTCGTATAGTAGGCATTCTTCATGATAGGTAGTTATTGACACTATAGAAATATAGATAGGTACCTACATAAAGTAGGGAATATTCATTAAATCCAGTTTTTCCCAGATCACAAAAAATAAATCTTTAAAAATAACACATGTATTAAGACAGTTAGAGATCAGATTATAATCCGTATTTTTTTTTATCTAGACTTGAAGTGGCGCTGAAGCGTAATACTGATCATCCTGTCTTCGTGTAACAAATTATCGAAATTCTCGGCACTGTGAGCACATTCCGTGCCCTATGCGCCATTGAGTGCGAATAAGGGAGAGTGGTATAGGAACATAATTGATTGATTGAACAAAGGTACCTTTTTACTATAAAATGAATTTTGACATATTAATGAAAGTATTTCTCGTATCCACCCTGTTAAAAGCGCATACTTGAGCGCGTGCGTAGAGTATCTGCTGTTGTTATTACAATACATAATTTGAAACACAAATTAGCCATTCATTTTGTTATTATGTTATACTCATATGGCAATTTACTCTATTTCAGCTACTAAATTACAAAATTGAAATACAAAAAAATACACAACGAATGTCAATGTGATATCTATGGACAATGCGGACCACTGGGAACGTACCTAATAATTATAATGCTGTACGATTAAAATATAATATTCCTTTCATCAGTACGAATAATACTGTGTGACTACTTATTTTTAAACGCTCATTCAATATTCCGATGTACAATAGAAAAAAAACTGTTTAAAAAATTGAAATTATAATTTATTGAAATGCGAATTATTAGGTATAATGTACCTAATATTTACGTCATGCAAAGTTCCCGAATGTGTGGCGCGCGTGCTTTTAAAAATACATTATGTCAAAGGGAATCAAGTTGTCAGTCGTGGATCATGGCAAGCGTGTCAATCGTTGAGTATTGTCCAGTTACATGAATTAACATGTTTGTATGCATTCTTAGACATTTTAAAAATATAATGTAACTAACTAACTAACCATAACGCCATTTTCCCATAAGGGTAGGCAGAGAGCATACTTCCTTTGCTTCATCTACATTCATACATCTTCTCATGCACATACGCCGATTATTCCGACTTTTCACATCGTACTTGGTCATGCCATGTCTTTCTCGGCCTTCCTCGGCTTCTACATCCAGGCACACTTGCATTTAAACTTCTTTTAGACGTTCTTTCATCACTCATTCGCTTCACATGATCAAACCATCGTAAAAGCCCTTTCTTAATTTTGTCGATAATGCTTATCTCAGCCTTGCACTCTGCTCTAATTTCGACATTTGTACACCTATCATACATAGTCTTACCACACATTCGCCTAAGAGATCGCATTTCATCAGCATTTGGTCTACTTTCATCATTATTTTTTTCCAACACCACGCTTCACTACCATATATAAGGGTTGGTACTCCGTTGTGTACTGCTAATTTTGCTTCTTTCGATAAGTTCTTATTTGCCACTATCGATTTTCAGGCACGAGTACTTAAATTAAAACAATTCGTTTAATCTTAATATATGATAAACGTTTTACTTGTATAATTACTCTGACAGTGACAATATTAAGTATTCCTTGACTTCAGAATCATAAAAAAAAAGTATTACCCAAATGCAATTTACTGGTTACTTTTATTCCCCACTTGTTTATTCTTTATAAATCATTTTTCTGTTTTGAATTTGTTACAATATTTTCAAATAGAACACGCATCCCGATGACTTTCAATCCTTTTTTTAATGTCATCAAGCAGCATGGTTTTAATATAATAATGGATATAAAAATACTTGACCGTCATAAAAATAACTGAGAAAGAAACAGGTATTCGGTGGAATAATTTAGGTAGGTAGGTATGTAATTTGGAGGGTAAGTACTATTAAAATGCACCGTAATAATGGTAAGGAATCAGATGTAGGGAGATGAGTGACCAGAGATTGAATTTGTCAATATTTTTTATTGGCTAATATACTAAAAGAAAAACTATGAAACAACAACTTTCCCTTACCCGCACCCAACGGTGCATAGGGCACTGCATTGGTACATCAGATGCAGTGTATCTTGATCATTTTATTACATGAAGGCAAGATAATCAGTCCTACGCTTCAGTACCAGTCCAAGGTATCACACATGAAATTTAAATATGAAAATATCATGTAAATAAATATTTCATGTTGACCTTCTACGGAAATCGAACCCGCGACCTCAAGCACGGTAGCCAAATGCGCTACCACTACGCTACTAGGCGGACAGTGAAAAGTGATATAATAATATTTGTAATAACAATAACACAAATCAAGTTTGTTGTTTCGACGTGCTAGATTGGTGCGATAAATGATAATATATTGACAATTTGACATCTCAACAGAGACGAGAAACTTGGAAGGGAATATGGATACCTAGACGTTTACAAGGCTTATGACCTGTCATTGGCTGGGTTAAGTGGCCACTTGATGTATTACAACATTCCCCATTTCACCTAGTATTTGATATCCATATCTGCCAATATATAGTAAAATGGCGCGACGCTTCACATGTGAACTCTCTGTCATCCATTGAGAAAATTGCTAAAGTATTTGGACACACTCAAAATGTTGTTGATAATATATTGAGTTCATTGGCAATTACGTCGAAATTCGGCTCTAAATTACTAATGAAATTTTTAAAATACACTCAAGGTGCTCATTACTTAATTTATTTCACGTTTTATTTTTACGGAGTTTTGTCGTTGAAAACACTTGCTAACTTCATAACGATTTACGCGCGTTTTTGGGTGATGCGCGATGCTTGTAGACGCGATGTCTCGTTAACACGCATGTATTATGTATTCCCGTGATTCGCCCCTTTTGGACAGGCTCTTACTTCATCAACTATCAAATTAAGAATAAAATTTAGTTGGTCGAGGGCCAAATTTAATACAATTTACTGGTTGAATCGATCGCGGGCCGGATTGAAACACGTCGCGGGGCGGATTTAGCCCGCGGGCCGCCATTTCCCCATCACTGCCGTAGGGGGTCAACATGAAATATTTATTAGCAAGTGATTTTCATATTAATATTTCATGTGTGACACCTTGGACTGGTACTGAAGCGTATGACTGATCATCTTATCTTCACGTAATAAAAATTATCAACATACCCTGCACTTGGTGTACCGATGCAGTGCCCTATGCCCCATTGGGTGCGGATAAGGGAAAGTAGTAGTAGTAGTAGTTGGAATACAACATCTTTGAAAACTTTGGTACAAAATCACGGATAAAACATGAATCCGTTCATTTTCTTTAAATTTATTTCATCAGTAGGTACAAACCAAGATAATAAATCACCAATGTAACATCTAAATAATAAAATTGGTGACATATTATCCAAAACTTACCACCGTATTATATCGAACAAATGGGTTAAAACACACAAAAAAAACCCCAAATAAAAATACATTGATAGGTGACTTTATATAAGTATCCATAGCGGTATTTCTCCGAAGTTGTATGCAGAGAGGATTAAAAGTCACACCAGTATATTCTGAAAAACAGACATCCCTTCCTTCACATTTACCTATGCATCTTCTCATTATAGAAACACTTATTTTAACAGTATTTTCTTAAATCCACTCCATACTACTACTCTCCTTTATCTACACCCAATGGTGCATAGGGTACTGCATTGGTAGTGCAGTGAATCTTGATCATAAATATTTACTACTAGGACAAGAAGTCAGTTTTATTGAATGTTTTGGTTGGTATCCTTTTGCGTAACACCGTCCATAGGAAGCGCGTCCTAGATCGGGAACACTATAATGAGTTAAAAGTTAGTATGCACCTACACCTACCTACATACTATACGAGTACATACATGTGTTTGCATTAGGTTCAGTTAGCATCATAATATTATTATGTAGTGCATAGTTTTAGAAAAAAAAGTGTAAATTTTTTTCTAATTATTATCTTCTAATATTTTTTGTTCAACATCATGTCGAAAATTATTCAAATGTAACGATATGTTAATTTGCTTTTATATTCTACTATTTTTATATGAATCTTAGAGTCTTGCACTCCCCGCGGTTTGGAATATTTTTTTATTATTTTTAGGTACATGTATTATTTAAACTTCCTATTACGAAATTTTGCTGTCATTATTGTATTTTTAAGCCTATGATACCTACTATTGCAAATAACTTACTTATTTTTCGTTTGAAAATCTTAATAAGATAGCATTTTGGGCTGGTTTTTATATCTCCCTTTAAAAACTAAGTTTTTACATGTGATATTATAATATCCTTAGATAAAACCCTGTATTAGGTATTTTTAGTACCACAGTTGTAGGCTAAATATCCAGGAATCCCGACAATCCTTTCTCTCTTTTTGTTATCCGCACCCAATGGTGCATAGGGGACTGAATTTGTACATTAAGTGAAGTCTGAGCATCTTTAAATTGGAGCTTGGAGACCAGTTAGAAAGGGAAAAAACATTTAAGGACACCCTGGCATATAACAAAATGACGTTTTAATTTTGATGATCCATCCTATACTAAACCAGTAGCTTACGCGATTTAATGCCAAAGTTGTAGCCGTGCTATGAGGGTCGTCCTTGCAGGGCGATTATCGATATATCGACATGTAGACAATGGTCGGTACGAGATCGATATCGATCATGTTGCCATGTAAATCCTTAGAAAATTGACTTCGTACCGATAATACACTGGTGCTTATATAAATACTTTTGTGTCAAGGGATAGGTACCTACCATAGATATGTCCTAAAAAAAAATTTTATATTCGGATACTATGTGATACAGCTGACGATTGATGTGCTTTCAATAAGACACTCAAGGCAAAAATTGAGAAGCTAAACATAGAGGCAGTTATGCGAATTTATATATTAGTCATATATAAATGAGTTAATAAGCGTGAATGACGATATGATAATAGTCTAAAGAATGTATGGGATATAATACGAATATCATTGTCCCAAATGCACCGGAAAAAAATAACAAAAAAGCAAGAATTTTAACTAATAATAGTAACGTTTCGAGATAAACTCGTTCCTTTTACAAGCCGTTTATGACACTTAGTCCCTTTTTCAATACAAGTATTCGGTTTATGTTGAGGACATGGACGTTTGTTTATATTATAATAAACATATTTCTAGTGTAAATATAATCCTGGCGCAGCGCGGGAACGAACCGCGTACCTCCCACGACGACCCTGTCCCTCACAATGAGAATGAGCCAACTCAACATTTGGAATCCAAACAAAGAAATAATGAACCTGCGGCCGAGTCGTCGCGTCAGAGGAAACTTGTAACGACCATTAGAAAACTAAGAAAGAATAAGCTGACCACCGACGTTCAAGGCACTAGGCGCATGCATAATATGTACAGACGGAATATCCCTAGCACGAATCCAAACCGATATTCGATCGTAAGATGTTGTTGAAAATAAAAATAATTAGGAGATGCTATGCTCGAACTGTCGACGCTTACATCAATTAAAGAGAAATTAACGATACACAGCGGAGGCAGTACTTAATTAAAAAAAACTTTCGGTTGTCTGTAAAGTCGGTTTACGGACGATAATTTTACGTGATAACGTCATAAGAAAACATTGATGAAAAATAGCATACTTTTATGAATTGAATTGAATTATTATTACTGAATTATCATTGTTTTGTATAATACAAAGCAGGAGTTAATTGAAAATTCCAATTTTTTCCATAAATATAACATTTTTTTTTTTTTTCTTGTTGTGTGCTGCTGCTGTCTCCCTTCTACTCGGACCCATCGGCCGATGGAGTGAAAGAGAGATAGATGCGACACAAACCGAACGCTTAGACCGATCGTGCCTCTCTATCGCTTGTTCCGCGCTCTCGCTTGCACACTCGGCTCAGGCGGAACGTGACAATGAGTCATGCTTTTTCGTGTGTGCAGCCGGCGTTCATCGATTTATTAGACGTTATAACGTTAAAAATACAATTGTCTACATGAATTTACCTTCATTTAACATGTGATCTGGTTGGCATAGTACTGGCATTTTTTTTAATGAACGTTTCGTAACTGACAATGGTTTTCAGAAAAATCGTTCTCTTTTCTGTCCAGTGTTGCACATTTATGTATTTAATAGTATTGCATGAAAAAAGCGGGCTATATGACTATCAAGTGGGTGGATTTAGTGTTAATATTTCATGTGTGATACCTTGGACTGGTACTGGAGCGTATGACTGATCATCTTACTTTTATTTAATAAAAAATGAACATAATACATAGGACTTGTTGTACTGATACAGTGCCCTATGCACCATTGGGTGTGGATAAAAGGGAAAGTATTAGTAGTTAGTATTACAGGCCTTGATTGTTCTTTGAAAAATGTTTGGGCGCATTTTTCTACGCTGACTGTTCCCGGAATTTCGTCAAATCTTTATTTGAACTATACATGATGTTTTTATCTATTCTTTTTCAGATAGTGAACCTATTTAAAAAATATTATTTACCAATTTTTAAATCTTATTAAAGGTTTTTTGAAAAATTGCATTGTTATCAATGGATCACTACATACTCGCAAAGTTAACTGACTAACTAACCATCACGCCTCTTTCCAGAGGTAGGTAGAGTTTATTCAACAGGCTTATAAGCCCTAACGGATTGGCGTTAAATGTGTGATTATAATTTAATTATCGAATGAAAAGATATAACAATTGTTGTTTTATAAACTACAAAATATGACCTGGTACAAATAATGAATTATTTATATTAATTTTATATGATTCCCCTCAAAAGGCTAAACATTAAAATTAAACTTTTATTTTAGGTAACCAAATGAAATATTATAGAAATGGTGACTCCTTTTTTCACTGGATTTGTAAATTTAAATACGAAATATTGTAAATTGCGATACGTAAACAAAAAGCTTTGTTATAAGTGGTAATATAAATATTATTCGGAATGGATAGTTTGGTCCATCGTCGGTGATTTAAGTTAACGTCCAGCGGACGAACGCTTTAAGATAACTTCGCTAGTTAGGGGCCCCAAGACATTTCAATAGTATAATTTGTCGATACATTCGCCCCTTTCACGATATCGTAGTAAATCGTTACAACGCGCATTCGTGTTCATTGATAGAGGAAGGTACCTACATGTTACATATTATATATATACACAGCCTATACATTCGAATACACATTTACACGCTCACATTACACGAATACGCATTCAAGCATTCCTACACCTACACATTCAAACATTAATAAATCGAATAATAAATTGGTATTATTCATTTCTTATATTAATTACGTACATTCATTTGTTCAAATAATATAGGGGGTTTTTGGGTCACAAAAATATTTTTTAGAGTTATGCCCAGTTTTCTTAATACCAAATCCTCTTTATTAGTTACACAATGCTCTATCTTGTAAAAATCGTGGCTAAAAATATTTTTACGACATTAAGCTTTGTGCCGCTAGTAAATTTAATTTGGCATGGAAACGGGGCTTAACTCTTAAAATGAATTTTTGTAGATAGGCCCCTATATTTTCCAATATTTCTGTATTATTAAATACGTCCTCTATTTTGTTGTTAACCGATGACAATACGATCAGTCTTACGCTTCATTGACTCAAATATAATTAACCCAATAAATTTATCGGATTTTAGTGCCATCATTTTTGTACATCGCGTAACTATTTCATTACATGTCCGTAAGATCATCAGTTTTACGCTTCATCGCTAGTCCAAGGAATGTGTGTATGAAATATCAATTGTAAATTGACATTGAAACGTATATAAATACAGGGTGGCCAGCTACTTGAGGTACAAAAAATTCAGGAGGTAGAACCAAGCCACAAAATGGAACCAAATCATGTTTTGTAAAATTTGACTAGTTTCTGAGATACCTGCGCTTTTTTTCAGTAAAGTTTTTTCGTTGATTTTAGTGTCAAACATCTTTGAAGGAAAGGAAAGGAAAAAGTTACTAAGCTCCATAATATGTGCAAAGGATAATGATACTAAGCGACATGATAATATTATGTCAGTTGGTATCATTTTCCTTTGCACATATGATGTCGCTTAGAAACTTTTCCCTTTCCGCCGTCGATATGTACTAGAAACTAGCAACGGTTCTCATTTTACTAAACATGTTTTGGCCTTAGTTTATGTTCCTTAACGTGTTTTACCTACTGGATATTTTTGTACCTCAAGTAACTGATAATCCTGTATTTAATTAATCAATGTCTGGTGAAAAATTAATATTTCAAAGTTGATTTAAATCGTCAAGAATAAAATTAAATATATTCTTGCATGGAAAAATTTTGACAAAATCCTAAATTATATTGAGATTTTCAGTATTGAAAGAAACTTGATGAA
>JAGVSP010004073.1:0-18231 GCA_022494985.1 Micrasema minimum
GCGCTTAAAATATTGAAAACACTTTATTATTATTATTATTATTGAATATAACGTCTCTGGAAATTAAAGGGAGTGAAAAACTCTATTCATGAGTACGTGAAAAATACCAGTAATCAAATTAAGCAAAAGATTTATAGAACATATAGGTCTTATGATTACTTGTTCGAAACATCACTTCACTCTCAACATTTGGCGCCCTTCTGGTGGATAGCATTCCAAGCCACAGGCCCCGTCAACACCGCAAAAGCGCGCTCATCCAAATTTTGTGCGCTGATTACGCGATCGTACTATTATTCACCCTGCTATAGCCGTAGATGTAGCTGATCGAAGTGTGAAATAGTCCTTTCAGCTAGTTTATCTGGAATGCAAAAGCTCTTTTGAATACTCTGGAGGCGCATCATGCATGGCTTTGTACATTAGCCAGCCGAGTTTTGTTACTCCACGTAGAACCTCCTCTTATGTACCACTTTGAATAGTTTTTTATTTTTTCTTAGTTCTTAAAAAAAATCTTATAAAACATACATGTATTATAATCCAGGAGTTATTAAAAACTCATTTTGGACCGTATTAGTCACACTTTTTAATTACATACTTATTGCACAATCAAAAGACGCAATAAGAAAGACGATTAAATTTAACACATTCATCTTACTCCTAAACATCATATCTATCATTTAAAAAAAACATATTTAAATACAGATCTTAAGGCTCTACTATTTTATTTGCGTTATTTATTTTGATTTCATGGGGTAGATTATTATATTGGGTTCGAGCAATGTTTTCATTAGGGATTTTTTACCGGAATTTTGTGGATCGAAATTTTGGAATGTGGAGGGTTTTTTGAATACGTGTATTTGTGACCATGGAAGCTCAGAAGTTCAAATTGTGTTTCAACTTGTATGTGCATGGGGGGTAAAAAATGATTTAATATGGTAAGTATGGTATTTGTGATTTCATGTATGGTATATACTTTAAATGAGAGTAATTCTGTTGGGGGCGATATATCTCTTTTACATGTGTATTCCCAGGTATCCCTAAAATAATTTCTCAGAGAATGATAAAACGACCAACAAGAGAACACCTCGCTTTAGTCCGACCGGTGCAACGAGTGCCCGAGCATTGTTACGGTCGCTCCCCACCCCCGCACAGTTTGCGGGGGCCTACGTTAATACGCATTAGGTGATCAAAAGCTCAGCCATTGCGCATCACTACGTAACTACTACGGCTGGGGGACCTGGCCTCTGATCGTGGCTGTGTCTTCGTGTAGATACAAGTCGACACAAGCAAAATGTATTCACATACCTATAAATGTAAGTCGATGCAAGATCGATAAACACTGTATTTGGTTGACCTCGTACAGATTTGTACCTACATGGTGATACATCGGAGACGCCAGTGTAGGGATTTGGTCATCAATATATCTACTACAGTTATAATTCACGGCAAGTTAGAAACGCGAAATTAATCATTCCTAAATTCAATAATTACTATGGCGAAAGATCAATACCAGTTGCGATCCCCACAAATCTTCAATTCTCTACCTAGGGAAATAATCAGCATTGGTAAGATAGCATTGTTAAAAAAGGGCCACCAAAGAGCATCTATTTAATCAAATAGTAAATAGGTGATACTTTTGAATATTCACTTCTCATTGCCTATGTACCTATGTATTTATGTATTGTTATTCTTTATATTGGTATAAGTTTTCACAGCTAAAATCAAATCTTGTTTCTCATTGTTTTATTTTTATTTTACGATGATTCTATATGCCAAGACTAACAAAAGAAATCCACTGATAACCACATGGTTAGTGGAATCTTTTTTATTTTTTGTATTAAAAAATTTTATTGAAAATAAACGCCATTTTGTGGCATTGAAACTTGACATGTAAAACGGCGCTTTATAAATGGTGCCTTAAGTCGGTAGTATCTAATAAGTGCTTATCAAAAGAGGCTAAATAGGCAGTGCATAATGGGAGTTCTTGGTACCAACCCTTATGTATGAAGCGAAGCATGGAGTTGGAAAAATAAGGATGAAATTAAATTGAATGCAGTTGAAATGCGATCTCTCAGGCGAATGTGTGGGTAAACTATGTATGATAGGTGCACTAATGTTGAAATTAGAGCAGAATGCAAAAAGGCTGAGATAAGCATTATCGACAAAATTAAGAAAGGTCTTTTACGTTGTTTGGTCATGTAGAAAAGCGAATGGATGATGAAAGAACGGCTAAAAAAATATATGATGCGACTGTGCCTGGATGTAGAAGTCGAGGAAGGCCGAGAAAGACATGGCATTATCAAGTAAAACAAGTGCTTGAAAGTGGGCATGTAAGAAGTCGGAATAAATCGACGTGCGTGCATGCGAATATGTATGATTGTGTGGAGGAAGCAAGAGAAGTATGCCAGGACAGAGTGGTGTGGCATTCTATCCTCTCTGCCTACCCCTCGGGGAAATGGCGTGATGGTTAGTTAGTTAGTTAGTTAGTACTTAATAATAATAATACTGAGATGACCCACTAATCTGAGAAGTTTTAGATTCGTATCACGAAGAAACACACTTATTTTCTATCATTAAAGATTAACTTATATTCACAAAGGGAAAGCCCCCGATTTTAGACATTATTTCGTATTTTAGACTTGTCACAAATTTAAAATAAGGACTCCATTAAATTGCAATTCCCCCTTGCCGTCCCGTTTCGCGGCATATGTATCCCTTGTACCATCCCATATCGCGGTGCGTATCAGAGTCATGGTATCTTTATACCCATATAGCTTGGGCAATGTTATGTTACAATTTATCGCACCATGAGTATAGTACTGCGCCGAGTCTTAATATGTCCAAAACGAACTCGACTGCTCCAAGGAAAAGGGAAATTTAAATTTTGGACTTACTTTTAAATAATTTACCAGCCTTAGAAAATAGGGGTGATGAGTGATGAAAGAACGACTAAAAAAAGTCTAAATGCAAGTGTGCCTGGATGTAGAAGCCGAGGAAGACCGAGAAAGACATGGCATGACCAAGTACGACAAGTACTTGAAAGTGGACATGCAAAGAAACATGATTTATCTTTTTTCTATGTAGACATCAAATTTAAAAAAAAAACTATTTCATTGAAACAGTACATTTTTTCTATTTCCCAGGACTTGATTTTTTTCAGTTGGTAACTAACCAACTAACTAACCATCACGCCATTTCCCCGTAGGGTAGGGCAGAGAGGATAGAACGCCATACCACTCTGTCCTGACATACTTCGATTATTCCGACTTTTCACGTGTCCACTTTCAAGTACTTGTCGTACTTGGTCATGCCGTGTCTTTGTCGGCCTTCCTCGGCTTCTACATCCAGGCACACTTGCATTTAAACTTTTTTTAGACGTTCTATCATCACTCATTCGCTCCACATGACCAAACCATCGTAAAAGCCCTTTCTGAAATTTTTGTCCTATAATGCTTATCTCAGCCTTGCACTCTGCTCAATTTCGACATTTGTACACCTATCATACATAGTCCTCACCACACATTTCGCATTCTCATTTTACTTTCGTCCTTTTTTTTAATCAATCACCACGCTTGTCATTAGGTGCTTTTCAAATAATTACCATAAGCTTTTCAGTTTGGTGCTGTTTAATATTCACGGTGCGATATTGTTTGTATCCGTACCTACTGCATCCACCCTCCCCATTATATTTTATGATACTGTAGCGTATAGTGACAATGGTGGGCCCGAGAGACTGAAGATCATCGAATGACACTTGTCCGGTTTTGTTTTCGAGGATCACTGTCAATTTGCGGCCGTAATGCGTGAGTGTAACGTGTGTTCTGCATGTGTGTGTTGGTGTATCTTCTGGCTTCAAAATCAGTAACATCCGTTGGATAGGCAGATTAGATAGCCGATAATTTTTTATAATAATAATTGGCTAATTGGAAATCACCTCAAGGGCGCTGTTCATGACAATATTTCTTAATTAATTCAATCCCAATGAATAAGGATTTGAAAACAGCAATAAATCGGGAATGAAGGAACGATCAATTGGAGATATAAGTAAAAAACTGAATTCCAATCCGTCTTGCAGCTACAAAGCTCATGAGACGGGAAAGGAAAAACTAACTCCACCTACAATGTTTTCAATTTTACTAATAAAATAATAGTTGGCTAATTGGAAATCACCTCAAGGGCGCTGTTCATGACAATATTTCTTAATCAATTCCGGTCCTATACCTACATGAATAAGGATTTGAAACAGCAATAAATTATTGAAGGAACGATCAATTGAATATAGGTAAAAAACTGGATTCCAATCCGTCTTGCAGCTACAAAGCTCATGGACGGCAATTGGAATACTAACTCCACCTACATTAGTTTTCAATTTTTAATAATTTTACTAATAACGCGTTACGTTATTTATTACGATATTATAGATAAGTTATTTTGATAAATAGCTGTGTGCACAACATTAATATATAAATAAATAGCAAAATACAGAGTTTTGCTATTTAAATAAATAATTACAAATGATATATTCTTGTTATCAATAAATATCAACTGTAATTTTTTTTATTAATGAATTTTACACAGTTTTAAAGGTACAAAAAACCATCTTAATAATTCTCAAGAGCCTTCCTCACATGACCAATCTTAGTGTCACTTGAAAAACAAATTATTCATACTTTAAAAAAACTTTTGGTTGTCTGTGAAGTCGGTTTACGGACGATAATTTTACGTGATAACGTCATAAGAAAACATTGATGAAAAATAGCATACTTTTATGAATTGAATTCAATATTATTATTACTGAATTATCATTATTTTGTATAATACAAAGCAGGAGTTAATTGAAAATTACAATTTTTTCCATAAATTAACATATTTACTTGGTCTGGAATTTGGTGATTTCATTTAATTTTGGCGATGACACTTTCACTTTCACTTTGTAGCTTGTGTGCTGTTCCTGTCTCCCTTTTACTCGGACGCATCGGCCGATGGAGTGTAAGAGAGATAGATGCGTCACAAACCGAACGCTTAGGCCATTCGTGCCTTTCTATCGCTTGTTCCGCGCTCTCGCTTGCACACTCGGCTCAGGCGGAACCTGACAATGAGTTATGCTTTTTCGTGTGTCCAGTCGGCGGTCATCGATTTATTAGACGTTATGACGTCAAAAAAATCGCTCATGGTATTTGCCTATGAAACAGTTTGAAGTGATAGTAGTTTTTTTTTTAACTTGTGGCTGTCGATAAATCTGGAATATCTTTAAAAAAAATTGACGCTGGCTTTAGGTAGAGGCTTCGGAAGGAAAAAAAAAGAGCAAAATCACCCTCTCCAAAATCTACCGTGCCCAAACTTATCAGAGTACCCTGTACTTAACCATGTTAATTCAGTATGTATGTAGTTAGTAGTTAGTTTAGCGACATCTGCGCATCCCCCCCTAGCCCCCTCTAGCACCCCCCTGTAGTGGCTGGGGGGTGGCTCATGATTATTGAATTATATGTATAGAAATCACGAGGGGTCGGTTGCCCCTCGCTGCCGAGTGGTAGCGCGATTGTCGCCGTGAAATAATAATGGACAAGTTGATTCCTGCATAGGGAAAATAGCTAGGTATAGATATACGAGTAGATATATCAGTAGATACAAGGTATGCTACATTCCTATTTAAAATTTATTGTATTTTAATACTATCCACAGCCAAAGGGCTTTTACTATACATTATACATAATTAAAAAAAAATAATAAAGGCAGCAATACATTCTGTTATAAAATATTAAATAGGATTTTACACAGAGACATTACTTTAATTTTGTATTATTTTTAAAAAATTATATTTATTTAGTACTGCATAGACTAATTTTTTTTTTCATGTACATTACACCTTATTTTTTCCTAACTATTCTTATCCTTACATCTTACATTTTTCAATTAAGCTATAATATAATACACTAATATTTTTAACAAATATATTTTTTACATACATACTTAGGCCGATCGTGCGTCTCTATCGCATGTTCCGCGCTCTCGCTTGCACACTCGGCTCAGGCGGAACGTGACAATGAGTCATGCTTTTTCGCGTGTGCAGCCGGCGCTCATCGATTGTCACGTCAAAATGATTCGTATGTGATACCTCAGACTGGCGCAGAGGCGTAAGACTGATCATCTTGCCTTCATGTACCACTACTGCGCTTGGTGAACCCCTTGCACCATCTAGTGCGGATAAGGGAGAGAAGTATTAATAGAAATATAAATTATTCTACTGTGTACAGTGTGATATTAATAATGTCATTAAATTTGCATAATTCTCTCTTATTGTGTGATTACTGTCACTGGACGTTTATTCAGTGCAGTTCAAACATTGCACGGTGGCACAATACAGGGTGTAACAAAACTCGTAGTACAACCCGAAATTTGATTAATTTTGATAATGGTATTTTCTACTCAGAAATTGAGTTTTCACTCATCTTAAATTTCCCAAGCCGTTGAATTCAATATTTAAACCGCCCTTGAGGTATATTTATACGAAAACGGCTCTATATAAATTATCCATAATAATAATGACTTTTTAATTTATGCTTGAAAAAAAAAATTTTTTTTATCACAATTTTTCTTAAGTATGGGAGTAAAATTGCTCAAATTCTTATTAAAACGCGTTTTTTTAATTTTGTTTTCTTTATAAATAGTATAAATTTGACTAAATACATGATATTTGATAACTTCGTACTCAATTTTCTCGAAAACTATGGGTCAAATAAAAAATAAAAAAAATCTACAAAATCGACTCCAAATATAATGTAGATTCACTGGCTTCCCGCTTGTACATCGAGTTTTGTTACACCCTGTACGTGAATCAGTCGGTTGGAAGCGTATGATTCGGTGCTCGCGCCCCCGCCGGGTCTCGAACAGGGGACGATTTATTGTTTGTGACTACTTAGGATTCTTATTTGGGGATCACGAGGATTACAGAAATTAAAATAATTAATTTTTTTATGCGCGTTGTTTCAGGAGCATATTTATAATTTACTCCTGATTATTCCGATAAAAATATCCCACGAAAAGTTTAAATATTTTCGTGACACTAAAATTCTAATTAGGTACACCAAGTGCGGTGAATCTTGATAATTTGTTACAACATGAAGGCAAGACGATCAGTCCTACGCTTCAGCGCCAGTCCGAGGTATCACATATTATGTGTGACACGAAAATTCAGCATTACGAATTGTAAAAAATCTGTGTTATGCTTTTATCTGACGCGTCACTGTAAGCTTTTTTCTTCCAGCAACCAAAGTTTAAACATTGGTATCTCCCTTAATAATTCTTCCTTTGACTAACGGATAGCAGGATAGCATTGATGTTTCGTGATTATTATTTTTATTTTACTATACATAATAAGTATTGAAAGAATATGAATATGTAACAAATGTTAAATTCCTTAAATTGACAACAAATGTATTGTTTGAAATCGTACCGCGATAATTTTATTTATTTATTACATTACATTTCACATTTAATATAATGACAATAATGGGATGGCGACTCAATCAGTAGAGACCCATGCCAATGATCTGGCCCCGACTCACTAGATAGTCCGTGTCGAGTCAGGGCATTGTAGTATTATACATAACACATTGTAGTACTAAACATAATTGAATGTTTACATAATTAGTATAATAGAACCAAGTTTGGATTTCACAAATTTAGAATTTACAAAACAATATTTTTGCATACCAAATTTTAATAATTACAATTTTAATTTTGATAATTGGCCCTATTAAAACCAATGCATTCAAAAAATGTTTCCTTCGTATTGGCTGCCATTAAATAACAAAAAAAATGTTTTTCGGAGACGATTAAATATGTAGGCGATTTAAAATTATTTATCAGCCATTTTATAGGGTAAGTTTTTCAAGTCTTCTAATCTTTGATGTTTTCAGATAATATGTTATAGAAACTTGATACAAAAATGCATTATGAAATTGGCGATAGAAGTTACTTATCCATTTTCAAGCTGTCTTAACTATTTTACAATGAGCTTTTAAAAAAATCTTGATCACCAATATGTTATCCTACAGTTGCTGTAGCTACTCATCTCTCAGTGCGGGGTGCGATTATGGGGGTGTATCGATAGTTAATCGTTCGTACCGATATGATGTGATTATACTCGCGTTTGGGGGGTGACAGAATAACACTTGTCCAAAGTAACCCCCTCTCGTTGTAATGTAACAAAAGAGACGGAGCTAATTCCACCCCTATTTTCATGTTTTTTTAATCTGACTCTAGACGTCTCTATTTCAGATGCGCACTGTTTACTTTGGAGCAAGTGTGCATCGGGCACTTGTGGATGAGGAAATGTGGACTATAATAATATTAAAGTTTTTACGTCAAATGCACAGTGGAGGAGGTTTTTTTTTTCTTATTTTCCTTGATAGAAAATTTGTGATGACATTTATTTAATTTACAAAATGAGGACATTAATTTGGATAAAAGCCAGCAATTTACATCTTTGACTAAAGCTTATAACCGCCTATAACTAGTTTTAACGCCCGTGGGGCTTTTACGTAAATATTTTTTTAAAGTAACACAGTAGGTAGGTACGTGCCAAAAATTACAACAAAAAAAAATACATACTTAATATTTGGGAAGAAAAAATGCAATAAGATGATAATACAATATGATATTAAATGGAGCAAGTTATCAGTGGTACACTCACTATTCACCGCTAGAAATGGCATTCATACACTTGCATTAATTAAAGATGTCTATGATTGTTATTGAGGAATGCACGGTTTTGGAATACATGGAGAAAAAAACGATGCATTTTTTCGAAATGAGATTTTTGGAACAAAACACTTCGCCCATATTTCGCACGAGTAGAGTAGTCTCATCGGTATATTATAATATCATGAATACTTTTTTTTTTATTTTTATTTAACAATGAATGAATTTACAATGAATCAATTTTTTAATACATACAGACTTGTAATACCTACATCTTGTCTGTAAATATTTTCGTAATATATGCTGAATTTGCATTCTTTCCGTAAATAAATAAAATCTACCCTACACCAGTCCGCCTCGTAGCATACTGATAGCGCGTTTGGCTGCCGTGCATCAGGTCGCGGGTTCGATCCCCGATGAGGGTCAATATGAAAAATTTATTTGGATGTGATTTTCGTATTAATATTTCATGTGCGATACCTTGGACTGGTACTGAAGCGTATGACTGATAAATAACCTTACCTTCGTGTAGTAAAATGATCATGAATTTATTGCACTTGGTGTACCGATGCAGTGCCCTATGCACCACTGGGTGAGGAGAAAGGAAATTAGTAGTAGTAGTTAGTCTACACCAGTAGCTCAATCACAGATGATTGTCGACGTGCTTAAAAACGTGCCAAGCATTTGACCGATCACGATGAACATACGTTCATATCACGGTCGCGTTGCCAAGCACCATAGATGAAAGGCATACTTTGACAAATGTTTTGTTTTATTGCTTTCTCAAATTGATTTAAAGCAAATAAATGGCATGATAAATTGTGCACAAACAATTAAAACTAAATTATTTGACTTTACTTTCAGTTTTGGCGTATTTTCCATATTTAAAGCGGTAATTAATAATCCCGATCGATAACTTTAAACGGATGTTCCATTGTGATCCATCCATGGTAAGAAATCGTTATCACGTCGCTTATAAGCACGTCGATAGTCATCTGTGATTGAGCTACAGAAGCGGCATTTTTTCGCTTTACAAGTTAATAATCGACAATTTCAAGTACAGATTGAACCTATTTCCATTACTTGCCCACCCAACTGTTACAAATATTTCAATTGTCTCCACTTCCAGCGCATTGAATTTCAATGAATCCGAATTGTGTTCAATGCTGCCACTTGTTTTAAGTTGCACCCTCCTTCCCTATACCCCACCCTCGCCCCATATGTCAAACTAACAACTACCGACCCTCTGCTCTGGATAATTTATTCGGAATTTAAGTATGTATTATGTGTTTTAATGATTAAATAATAGACCTCGTATGTGCGGCCCGTTGCTCTTTTGACGTCTCTGTAAAAATATGAGAAAACTTTTATGAATGATGATGCAGGACGCCTAGATATTAATTTACCACTTGTTTTTTTAAAATAGAATTATATGCAACCAAATGCTTAGTAATTTTTTCAACAGATGTCTATAGCTTTGCGACAGCGATGTGACGAAGGAGATTTTAATATTATAAACTAACTAACTAACTAACTAACCATCACGCCATTTCCCTGTAAGGGTAGGCAGAGAGGATAGAACGCCATACCACTCTGTCCTGACAGACTTCCTTTGTTTCCTCTACATTCATACATCTTCTCATGCACATACGCCGATTATTCCGACTTTTAACATAACCACTTTCAAGTACTTGACGTACTTGGTCATGCCATATCTTTCTCGGCCTTTCGCGGCTTCTACATCCAGGCACACTTGCATTTAAACTTCTTTTAGCCGTTCTTTCATCACTCATTCGCTCCACATGACCAAACCATCGTAAAAGCCTTTTCTTAATTTTGTCGATAATGCTTATCTCAGCCTTGCACTCTGCTCTAATTTAGACGTTTGTACACCTATCATACATAGTCTTACCACACATTCGCCTGAGAGATCGCACTTCAACAGCATTCAGTCTACTTTCAATATTATTAAAAGGTTTAAAAAATTTGACACAAGTATATGATTATTAGATGATGGGCAGAATGAGGAATGTTTTAATACACCAAGTGGCCACTTAACCCAGCCAATGACAGACTAGATTATCCAAAAACTCGTATCCATACCTTTTCTGTATCTGTTAAGATATCAATAATGATTTTATTTTATTGTTTTTTGTAAAATGTGAAAGCTATGTAATTAAAAGAATCTTTGGTGCGACTGTGCCTGGGTGAAGGAGTTGAAGAAGGCCGATGGAGACAGCATGATCAAATACAACAAGTATCTATTTAAAGTGGACATGTGAAATGTTGGAAAAATCGGCGTGCGTGCATAAGAATTATGTCTCAATCTGTAAGCAAGAGAAGTGTGCCAGGACATTGTGGTGTGGCGTTCTATCCTCTCTGCCTATTTCTTCGGAGAAACGGCGTGATGGTGAATTAGTTTTAAAACAGTATAATCGTAGAATCAACAAGGTATTATCGGACACACCAAAAATAACGTTTATAATTTATTATATGTAATTTTTAATTTTCCGTAGTTTCAAATGCACTAAGGCCCGGTTGTTTGACCGATGGTATAAAAGCCGCTAACTATAGTTTAAATATACTAATGTTTGGCCGGTAAGTATAGTTAAAAACCGAAATGGGTTGTTTGACTCGAAATTAAACTATAGTTAAAAGATACTTTGGTTTAAAGCGTTCCAAACCTTAACAATAAAAATACTTTATTTTCACACTAGTTTTTTTTGCGATCGAGCAACATTGGAACAAATCATTGATATAAAATTGGTGCGCAATTTGCAAATAGCTTAGGTGACACAAAATATAATGCGGGAAACTGTTGATTTATGGAATCCACTGAGGTCTCCAGTACATTGCTGTATTGTGCCTGTAGCATAAAATCTTAGAGCTAACAGCACTTGTTGTACAGGAATGACTGCATGATTCCTGGAACAGATTTTTTTATTATTTACAAACCAGAAAGAGCACTGACATAATCTATAGGTACTACAGTCATAATATTATTCACCAATATATTGGATTTATAGAAAAACGTACCTGTTGGTAGAGGTTTTGAGGTCGTCTTCGATAAATTGCGTTAGCCACAAAACGGTTTCTTTTGACATACGAAATCTTGCTAAGAATTCACCGTCATCCCCAAAATAACATGCCGTTTGTCCTCGGCCGAAAAACTTTTGCTTTGCGGGAAAGCAAATAGTTCAGAAGGAGTTCATCTTCTTCTGAACTATCACTAATACCATAGTTATTTTCGATAGATAAATCCATTTTTCGGTTAATATTCACTCAAATGTACAGACGCGTGAAATCCAAGTGACGGGCGCGTGTGACAGTTGAAACTACTACAATGACAGAATGTAAATAGGCTGTAATTAATAATATGCAGTCCTTTTTAGTATCCCTATTATACATACATAAAAAACTATGCTACTCTGCATCATTACTTTTATTCATAAACTATTTTTGATTAAGAAAAACGTGAAGAGAAAACTCGAATCGAATGAAACGAGCGTCTGTAGGACGCCATCTTGTTTGTTTAAACTAAAGTTTAAATTTATATCCGTCCCTGGTCGAGGGATATTGTATCGTCTTGGTGGTACTGGAGGTGGTCCCTTCCGAAGAAGAAGAAGAAGAAGAAGAATTTTCCCAAATATAATTTTATTCCAAAAATTATATAGATACAGTAGGCAGCAATCTTGAGTCTTGGGCGAAGAGCGGTGAGGATATACTTGTCTTGATGTTTTTTACGCAACTAACTAAATCCATGAAGGGTTCTCCTTATATAGGGAACGCCGATGACGACACAAAAATTCAATCATGTGAACCTTTGTTCCTTCCTTTGTCTATTAAATTAAATATCTCAATCTAAAAATATCGTATATCCATCACGATACTCTTTTCCCAAGTCTTTTTAATATAATATTATTTCTAGATTAAAATGAAATAATTCAATAAAATATTACACGTTAATCAAATTAAAAATTAAGGAAACAATACATTTTTCATTCTAATATTAAAAAATATCATTATAAGGTTAAGATAATAACAATATATCTGTTTTTCATTATAAAATTAAAAATATTATTATAAGGTTAAGATAATAACAATATATCTGTTCATCCAATTGATAAGGCATTATTCGTTCACGCAACTAGGCCAAATTGTTCTGTATTATTTCTATAAAAGAATAAGGAATACCTATAATAATAAAGTTATAAGGAATACCTATAATAATTATTAAATAAACTAAAACTTTACTTAAATGCCCATAAAGTGTGCAAATAAGTTTTTCTTTAAAAATTGAGGCATCGGAACAAACTGCTCAGTGTTAATTTATGATTCTTATTAGAAAATTTTGTATTTCATAAAAATTCCGGGGTAAGAGATGATTTTTTTTTAAGAATATATTTAAATAGAAATACATTAAAGTCGAACCCAAATTTTAAAAATACTTTTACAAAAAAACATTTCATTAAATATTTTTTTTATTTCTATATAAACAAGTTACAAAATATTTTGATTGCGTTCTATTATGAAAATAATTTTTCACATATATAAATTTTTTTTTTTTGCTTAGGTAGTCTTATTTGATGATTTTTTAATAGAGAAAGTAGAAAAAATGCTGAATTGTAACCTGAGATAGAAAAACATTGCCATTTAAAAAGGTTTGTAGTAGATTCAAAGAAAACTACTACATGTACTCGTATAGAGTAGTATGCAAGTATTGTTCTTTAAATTATTTTTTTCTTATGTTACATTTTATTTAGTAGAAATAATGGATGAAAAAAAGAGACATACGTATTTAAATAATACTCATATAAAGTTTAAAAAAATATCTAATGTAAAATGGCTAAAAGGATTTATCGTGCGATTGTCTGGATGTAGAAGCTGAAGAAGGCCGAGAGAGACATGGCATGATTAAGTACAACAAATACTTGAAAATGGTCATGCAAAACGTGTTGTGGTCTAGCCTCTTTATTGTACAGCGCTCTTGAGGCGATTTCTCGCGAAAATAGCGCTTTATAAATCATCCATAAATAAATAAATAAATAAATAAATGATAAGTTGGAATAATCGGCGTGCGTGCGTGCGTGATAAGATGTATGGAGGAAGCAAGAAAAGTGTGCCAGGACAGAGTAGTGTGGCGTTCAAACCTTTTTAACTATCGTTTCGGGGAAATGACGTAATTTTTATATTAGTTAGTTAGTTTTGTTCTGTTTTAGCAAACCAAATGCGATATTTTTTGTGCGAAATTAAAATTTAAAAAAAAATAATGGAAAACGCCGCTTTTTATGCCTAGCCCGTTTTTGTAATTGAATGTTTAAAAAAAATATCCACACCATTAGTTGCATAATATAGGAAAAAGAAAGGGGAGGATTAAAAAAATAAAACAAAAACCTATATCTCGCTAAAGTTGCCTTCTGCTTATACAATATACCTATTCACCTATTCATCATATCAAATCATATCAAATCAATAATCACGATAATTCACTATTCATAAATTAGGTACCTACACATTCTTTTGTTTTACCATAAACTCGACTTTACTTCATTATTATTATTATTATTTTGCCAATTTATAAAGCGCTGTTTTTGCGAAAAATTGCCACAAGAGCGCTGTACAGAAAGAGGCTAGATCTCAACTTGTCCTGCAGCTACCAAGCGCATAGACGGTTGGAGAATTCTATCCCCTGATTAGAAATTTCTTAAACAGATTTTAATTTTAAGTTACAAAAATTATATGAAATTGTGAGAAGTAGGTAAAAGTGTTTTTGTAACTGATTTTCACTAAGTAGGAGGCTTCCATCTTTGCAGCTTCAAAGAGCATGGATGATTGAGGATCTATCCCCCTTCATACTACGAATCTACACTGTGTGGTATTTCAAAGAATTTTCGTGCTTTTAGTATAAATTAGAATTAAAACATGAAAAATTTACATTGATGCACTTTATCCATAATTGATAAGCTTTGCATCTCTTTGCTGATTTTTCGATTTCAATTTTTTTAAATGAAATATGTAAACAATCTTGTATTTTGATACGTTAGTACGAAGGTCATCATAAAGCCTGTAAACGGATCTGTTGCAACTGTTGCATTTTTTGTGATTTTTTATTGCCTTATCCCTATCCGAACCATAGACTACCACTGCATGGCCCATGCCGTTAGAGCTTCATTGGTGGTACTTTCTATTCCTTTTTTTAGGAACATCTTTTTTACAATATCTCGGTAAAAAACATTTTTTATGGATATGTATTGTTTTGCGTTGCATAAGTATTTTTTCCCGTAAACAAGTCAATTCGTGCCCATTTTTTTTTTACCTAAAAACGATTTTGCAAGAATTGGTGGATAATAAATATACAATACCCAACCATGTTATAAAATAAAACTATATTGACCGTAAATCTATGATCGCAAGACGAATTTCTTGTAATTTGGCACAAGAGGTGATGTCCATAACTAAGAGTTTTTCAAATGGGTGAATTATATCTATGTATGTAAAATAAAATGAATATTATTTTTTTTATCCACCTCGCCATGTGTTTGTATCGTTTGTACACATGAAGCACCAAAGTATACAACGGAGCTAGCGGTAAAAGTCCTTTCGCAATTTTAAAAATAACAAACTTATACCTACTAGTTTAAGGGGTCTTAAACATTTTTCAATCTCATGTTTTACGTTGTACTTAAGAAATATTTCATACTCAAGCTTACGCCCATGCCATAATACGGACTATATAAATAGCATTTAAAAAAAATCGTTTTTTTTTTTGGTTTTCTTCTGTGTTAAATAAATTTATTTGATATATTTCGAACAAAAAAGTCATAACACGAAGCGATAAGTTTTGAGCACTAATGAGTTAAGTTAAAAACTGTGAATTTGTTAAAGTAAGAATGAAGTTGAAATCATATTCATAAGCTGCATAACTATCATTAATCTTTTTTCACAAATCGTCACTTAGTTTGCCACTACTACTACTACTATTACTTTCCCTTATCCGCACCCAATGGTGCATATGGCACTGCATCGGTACACGGCAGTTTATATTTATCATTTTATACATGAAGGTAAGATGATCAGTCATACGCTTCAGTACCAGTCCAAGATATCACAATTGAATGTATCACACATGAAGTCCGCCTCGTAGCATAGTGGCTGCGCATAAGCTACTGCGCGTGAGGTCGTGGGTTCGAGTTTGCAACTACAAAGCTAGAAAAGCTTCAAAGTCGATTGTCAAAAAAAAGCTTTTTTTATTTTTATCATCTTTAATACACATACCGAACAATACGTATTGCAGCTATAAAGAGTGGAGTTGGAGGAAAAAGAACAATATTATTATTTTCAAAATGATCCAATTAATGACTAAAGCAGTTTGATTGATGACTTCGAACATTAAAAAAAATCTTATTTCATTATGAAGAATCACAATTATCCAAACTGGGTACAGATCATCAAAATATATACATCAATATGTAATGCAGTAGTTACGCGTAGATATACATATGTCGGAAAACGGTAAATTTTTAAAGAGATTTATATATAAAGTCATACGCGTTAAGCTGCAATTCATAATATAGATATTTAAGTGATCTATATCCTGGTTTAGGTAAACTTGAAAATATGGTAGAAAACTTGAATAATGCAGTAAAAACCTACATGTTAAAATTTCATGACATGCGAAAAGTGGTAAATATTTATACCAAACCATTTTTTTTAAATATACTGGCAAGGCTTTGAAAAAAAAAGGAGAACCCTTATTTTAGGCATAATTTTCAATTATCAGCATAACTAAAGATAGAAGCAATAATAATGTTATAACAGAGCACACCTAATTCTAGGGAATAAGAGTGCAAGTTATTATTTTGATGTATTACTTTTTCGCACAGAAAATAAAAACTCCATTTTGGGGCCACATTTTGTGTGAGCTGCTATCTCGGTTCGATGTTATAAGTATAAGGGCAAAACACGATTTTTCCAGCTTTGGTATGTCTCTAAATGTGTAAAAAAAAGGTTTAATATATCTGGTAATAAAATATTGTTGTCTGGACGGAAACCGTAAGATGTTAGTTATAAACAAATTCGACCTTGGAAATAAACTGTTGCCCTAACCATTCTACGTACTTCGTGGATCATTATGGTCAATATTTATGGACTGAAGTAATACAAACAATGAACTGTAATAGTAGTTGTTTTAACTACCTACATATATTTAAGTTTAAGTAATATTATAACATTTTGTATTTTTTGTGTGTTTTAACAATTCGACAATTTACTTCCACAGATTTGAAATGTCACTGAATTTAGGTAAACTTAACCAAAGCCGTTAAACTTTTGTTTGCTTATTATATACCTCTTTTTAATTTTTATTATATCAATATTTTTTATTTTTTTTAATGTTCGTATCAAGTACATCAAATACGATAAAATGAAAGACTTTTTGTAATTATCACTTTTTTTTTATAACAATCGAATTATGAAGCTTTTTTTAGCTTTGTAGTGTATAGTACTAATAGGTATACCACAAAGCGGACAATATTTTAAAATACATACACGATTTAAAAGTAAATACATACTACGTGCATATTATTGTATACTTATAGTGTTATCCTTTTTATCTACTACAAACTTTTTAAATGATAATGTTTAATGACAATTCGCCGGCAGTTTGCGTCAGAGTTGCGGGACGTGGACTTGACTTGGGAGGATGCGCGGGAGCTGGCGGCCGATCGCTTGGCCTGGAGGCTGTTTTCGGAATCCATATGCTTCACAAAGTGAGCGGATATGGTATGATGATGATGATGATGATATGGTATATGTACATATATGAATAAATTCTTTTTAAACAGAACGCAATCAAAATATTTTGTATCTTATTCATCAAATAAGAACGTTATTTAATAAAATGTCTTTTTATACTAGCATTTTTTAAATTTATGCTCCACTTCAAAGTAAAATTATTTCTATTTAAATGTTGCGCTTCCTAAAAAATCATCTCTTACCCCGAAATTTTTATGAAATACAAAATTTCTAATAAGAATCATAAATTAATACTGAGCAGTCAACTCCGTAAGGACGTAAGTATTTTTCCGCGCTGAATAACATCTGTAGAATAAATATTTGGCGGACTGTACTCTCCTGGCGTACAAATGGTAGTCGGTGAATTGATTAGTCGATGAAGTGCTCGGCGATCAAATGCTTGTCGGCGAAATGCTGTGTCGAAGAAATAGCCTGTCGGTGAAATGTCTTGTCGGCGAACTGTCGTCGGGTGAAATGTGTTTCGGCCAAATGTGTCCGCGCACAAATTTCCGTTAAAACCGCTGGTCTACGGTATATTCCTTGGCTAGTTTTTATACTTCTACTACGCGAATTTGATTGTTGGTTATTGCGCTATGCGCCATTGTTCTTTTTCAAGCAAAATGTGTCGTCTTCGTTGGGAAAACACCCATAACGGGGGAAAGTAATTATTTCCCAACAGGAAGTGGGTTTGGGGGTAAAAACTTTTACAAACTTTACTAACAAGCGACAAAAAGTGTC
>JAGVSP010004074.1:0-32581 GCA_022494985.1 Micrasema minimum
ACTTTGTTTGTAGGTGCAAACAACCAATGTAACAATATTTTAATCTTTGGTGTTTCTTTTTCTTTCCCAGATGTATTTCTATAACAAAGCAAGTCTTCTGAAATTACTTATTGTACATTTACAAAAGTTTTAAAATCTTTACAAATTTACAATATGTATAGTACTGAATATTCCAATAAAATTCCACATTTAGTTCAATACAAAAGAATATTTTGTGCCAGTATATAGTAACACTACTACACCAATACAATTTACATATTTCAATACTAAACAATTATTTCTGTACTTAGTATATAATTCCACTACTGCACCAATACAATTTACATATTTCAATACAAAACTATTCATTCTGTACTTAGTATATAATTCCACTACTGCACCAATACAATTTACATATTTCAATACAAAACAATTATTTCTGTACTTAGTATATAATTCCACTACTGCACCAATACAATTTACATATTTCAATACAAAACAATTCTTTCTGTACTTAGTATATAATTCCACTACTGCACCAATACAATTTACATATTTCAATACAAAACAATTCTTTCTGTACTAGTATATAATTCCATTACTGCACCAATACAATTTTACATTACATTTACATATTTCTGTGCAAGTATAATCGACGGTTGAAAGGAAAAAGTTAATAACTTAACTAGTAATATGGAAGAATTTGTATATCTGGGAAGCATGTTCACTAGTGATGGAAATATGGATAAGGACATTGAAAGGAGGGTTAGTGCCGGTAACAGAATTAATGGTGCCTTAAAGTCGGTAGTATCTAATAAGTGCTTATCAAAAGAGGCTAAATTGGCGGTGCATAATGGAGTTCTGGTACCAACCCTTATGTATGGAAGCGAAGCATGGAGTTGGAAAAATAAGGATGAAAGTAGATTGAATGCAGTTGAAATGCGATCTCTCAGGCGAATGTGTGGTAACACTATGTATGATAGGTGCACTAATGTTGAAATTAGAGCAGAATGCAAGGCTGAGATAAGCATTATCGACCAAATTAAGAAAGGTCTTTTACGTTGGTTTGGTCATGTAGAGCGAATGAATGATGAAAGAATGGCTAAAAAAATATATGATGCGACTGTCCCTGGATGCAGAAGTCGAGGAAGGCCGAAAAAGACATGGCACGATCAAGTAAAACAAGTGCTTGAAAGTGGGCATGTAAGAGTCGGAATAATCGACGTGCGTTCGTGAGAAGATGTATGAATGTGGAGGAAGCAAGAGAAGTATGCCAAGACAGAGTGGTGTGGCGTTCTTTCCCCTCTGCCAACCCCTTCGGGGAAATGGCGTGATGGTTAGTTAGTTAGTAATATCATGTCACTTGGTAACATTTTCCTTTGCACGTGTTATGTCGCTTAGTAACTTTTCCCTTTCCACCGTCGATATAATTCCACTACTAAAATTTACATATTTCAATACAAAAAATTCTCTCTGTGCTAGTACATAATTGCACTACTGCACCGGTTAGAGCCACGAGAAAGACTATCTCCTCTTTGGATGCCACCAGGGTTTTAAGGGAGCACACCTGTAACCCGTATATATTATACAAAATAAAAGAGAATGTTTAAAAATATTTATAAATATTGAAAAAATCAGTTTCATAAGCACTGTAATAAAAATATTAACCTACATGTATTATTTTGGCGTTTGGGCAGTAATGTATTATTAATTATGTTTATGGCTGAAAAGAGTATGTAGCCATGTGAATCTTCAGGTTAGGACATTTTTTTTCTATAGTATTACAAACATGAACATGGCAATACACATGCCGCCCTATCAAATTATTTATATGCAAAAACTGTATACTCTGTGCCAATTCCAAGGATATTATACTTTTTACATTTGTTTTTACAAGCTTGAGGCAGCTGTCATATCTGTATTTACTATCCAATTCCAAGCGTTTATTTTACTTTTGACAGCTCGTTTATGTATCGATTAGGGATGTCCTAATGCGTTACCGTAAATCGATTTCTCATAAAAATTATTTTATTAAAAAATATTCAAAAAATTTAATTTCTTTACAAAAGAAATTTAAATACAGTTGAATCAATATTTGTAGTTTTATCGGCTCAATACCCAGTTTTATAAAAATACCCAGACGTTTTAAGCAGAGTTTATATTACGAAAGCGCTGTCGTAAAGCTTTTTTTTTAACAGTCTTTATTCAATAATGGAAAAATATTACAAAAAATATATAATTTCTTTACAAAAGAAACTTTAAATACAGTCCCAATAAACTCCTTGATTGGAGTTTGTCATCGGGTGCAGGAGCTACAGAGAACTTTAATATAATTCGGTCTATGGTTGCCAGTCAATAATTACGGAACTTCATAGGCGCCCATGTGTCAAAAGTAAAATAAACGATTGGAAGAGATATAATAGATAATATGTATACTTGGAGGAGTCACTATACTTAATAATAATAAGAAGTATTATAATCTGTGGGTTAGGTTCATAATAATTCATGACACACCTTTACGGCTTACCGTTTGGAAAAAATTGCAATAAACCCGCCAGTGTACGCTATTGTACAAAAAGTTAATCTAATGATCTCTTCTAGTGACAACCATCACTTCAGACGATATCCTCGATTTAAAAAACTCATTGCCAAATTACCACAAGAATACCAAGTCCTGTAAGTCAGTAAATAAAGACTCAACATACAGAATATCATAGTACAGATATCTGATTTATAGTTCAGATTCAAAGGGTTACTTGCAAGCCTCCGAGTACATCGATGGCCTAGGCCTTACTAGTAAGACACACTTTCTTACTCCAGAAAAGTCACATGAGACCTGTACTACCTACAGTGGTAAAATACCAATAAATTAGAAAAAGATGGAGACCGTCAGTAATAAATTCAAGATATTTGGATCATTATACCTAACTACCTAAAATACATAGAAGTCTTTCTCTTTACCACTTGAATGACAGTCTACTTCATTTCATCCATATGTCAAACATCAGAAAACAGTAAAATATAGAAGTTATACAGGTTTTTCTAGTTCCTGAAAAATCACATCAGATGGATTTATTCCTTTCATCAAACTTCTGGTTCAATTAAGAATAGCACTGTTTACCCAGAAAAACCATCTAGTATCATGTGTCAAAATTTCAATTATCTGCGACATACTGCTTGGGAGGAGATGTTGTAACGGACAGACACATGTAATTTGTGGAATGCAGTAGAGATAAATAAATGATTATTCATTATTTTAGCAGCAATTATAATAGCTGTTAGAATATCAATTTAGTGTTGAAACATTTGTATATTTGTATAACTGGCTTGCTGCTGTTGGGGTAAAGCGTTAACTTGGTGTTGGAGAAAAGGATGTGCCTTTTCTCGACTATGGTCACGAATCTCATGAGTAAACTTGAGATGCGGTTGTACTTGTATTGGTTGAGTTATCATCCGTAGTTCATTAGATAATGGTTGTATCTTTTGCAGATGATGGTCACTAAGATGATATTGACACTGAACGGGTGTATTATAGATACTGCTGACATTTTTTTGTTGGCTGTTTGAGGAGAAAGAGTTTGTAGGAGTTGGCTTAATTTTTTGATCCACTATCACTGGTAACATAATAGTTCCCAAGGCACTATCCTGAATATTGCTTGTTACTGTTAGTAAGTGATCAAAAGCGGCTTTCATTTTTATACACTGTAAATCTTTCATCTCGTTTTGATATTTTAACTGCGTTATGGTTTTTTCATATTGAGCACCCTTTTTGTAAAGTCTTTGACATTCCTCTACTAAATGGTTATATTTCAAAGGATAATGTTGATCACAGGCATCAATATTAAAACTATTAGAATCACTAGATGGTGGGGGTTCCAACTTTCTCCAGTCAACTGCCTTCTGTAATGATGGTGGAGGTTGGCTGACATCTACTATGATTGGTAGCGGCGCTAAATTCACCGCATGTCGTTTCGTAGATGCAGATTTGATATCTACAGGCTTAGTTGAATTCAAATTTACACTTGCTGGAAGAATACCTGTTTTCTTGAAGTATTCTTCTTCTTTTTGAGATATGTGATAGAACTTGCACTTTTCTCTAGCGCATGTAGTATTCACATAATCATGACAGATATTTAAATTGCTGATATTTTGTTTACTGTGCGTGGGCTTTTTGTTGGGAGATTCGGGAAATACAAACTTGGCAACTGGATCAACATGATAATTCAGTGGTTCCAGTTGCTCACATTGAACCAGGGGAGGGCTGGGGGCCGGGCCACGTGTGTCGATGGTTGGGGGCTGTTCAGGACCCCAGGCAGGGGGCGATGTAGATCTAGGCTGGGGACTGCTTACCGGTGTTTCCGTCATCGTTAATCTAAAAAAAATACTTTTTCTGAAATTTTCTCAATTAAACATACATTACAACTTATAACATATCGCACCTTCGGTAAGACAAGGGCATAATTGTTAAAAATTTTAGAAATTAGTTAAGTATGCCAATGTATTTTTAAAAACATCCCTTTATCTGGAGGAACATAGTCCCTTATTAAGTTCAGTCTCATTTTGCCAGAGGGCGATAGTGCCTTTGTCACATTATTAAAATTTTGGTGCAAAAAGTGCAGAAGTGTACATGAAAAATATTACCTTTTTCTTTAACTATAGTAATAATAATAAATAATTTACTCCTGTGAAGAACATACCTAAATACAAAAATAATTAAGGCTTATTTCATGAAAAAAAATGTATTACTTATGATCAATATAGCCAGAATAACTATTAATAATAATTCTTCAAAAATCTTAAAATGTCTGATGAAAAGTTACAAAACATGCTATTGTGCCCTTGCTACCGAAGGTGCGACATGCTTCCGGTAAAAACTTAATTTATGAAATAAAATCTCTGCTTATTTCTATTACTACTGCTTTCCCTTATCCGCACCCAATGGTGCATAGGGCATGCATCAGTACACCGAGTGCAGTGTATCTTGGTCATTTTATTACAAGAATGATACAAGAATGAAGAAGATATTATATGATCAGTCATGCGCTTCAGAACCAGTCTCTACATGTTCAGAACATGTCTCTTTTTAAAAGGATGGATAAATGCATCAATGCAAAAATACATATTTAAGTTAGATATATATTGATCTGCCACAGTAACCGCCAGTTGAAACTAATATGGCAAATTTAAAATGGTAAACATTTAAGGGTAAACTTAGGGACACCTTCAGTGAGGAAAACTGGTGGGATTTTTTATCTATGACAAATAAAATCTGTGCAGTGAAACCTCCCAATAGAAACAACGAAGACATTGAATGTACTCAAAGTAACATTTCTATTGTTAAAAGCATAATTCATAGAAAGAAAGGCTATGTCACAGAATGGGGTTCTTCTTCCAGATAAAAACATGAATATTTAAAGTATATTTTTTTTTTTTTTTTTTTTTTATTAATAAATTTATGTTTTAAAAAAAACGAAAATACAAATGATTTTTAACGCCCGTTATTGGCTATGACGTCATACCCGTCCACCGTGAAAGGCGTGAAATTCATTCCGTAGTAAGCGCCTATATTGCTGTGACGTCACACCGCATGCGCGCCAAATGGAGTATTTTGCGAGCAATTTGAAAAAGCGCTGTTTTAAAACCGCGCTAGAAAATTCATATGACATCGTAAAAATTTTAAAAAAATTCCCTTGATATTGTAATTTTTCAATCAATTTTTTGAAGTAAAAAAAAAAAATTGGAAAGAACCCCATTGTATAACTATAAAGCATTAAATAAACTAAGAGATTCTTGAACATATTAGAAGAATTAAGAAAATAGAAATTTATTTAGTGCAAAATATACATATTATGTGAAAGACATTAAAGCTTTAATGTTAATGTGTGGTGATTATATAGTATTTTAGTAATAAAATATACCAAAATATTGATAATTATGCAAATATTCATACTAAATGTGTATAATATGGTGAGGTAAACAATTACCAGATTGAAATAAGTTATAAAAACGTTATTATACATATAGGTCTTCGAACAAGAATTCACTAAAAGGGGTGTTTCCATACAAATTTTCTAAAAATATACGCTTCCTAGGGTTAATTTCATAACATCACTTATTATCAAATTCCACCGTCTAAAGACTTCAGTACTTAGGAAAATACACGAAACGTGTGACTTTTGATGTCTAGTGATGACGTAGTGAGTGATGTAGTGGGTAACTAGACACCTAGACACGATAGTATTTTTTAAATATGGAATGTCTCTGAAATTCTGTTTTGAAGATATAGGTATTATTAAGATGTATAAAGTAAATCGTATAAGCATGTCTTTAAAAATGTATAATCTTATGATAAGAATAGTAGTTATAAGTAGTAAAATAGTGATTGTAATTAATTAGTCTATGTATGCATATGTAGAACTAAATAAATGGGTATAAATAAGAAAAAATAAAAAGATAATCAAATAACAACATCTAAATAAAAACTCTTGTAATTTCTCGCCAAGTTAATCATCCCCAAATTCTAGTATTTAATGACATTACCTAGACCCATAGCTGTTGTTTGTAAGCACTCTTCTCTCAGAGCACCTTCAAAATCTACACTGTCTCAATTTTAGTTTTTGTTCAGTAATTTTTCATGTATCTAAGTAGTTACTTACTGTGTAACTTTAAAGAAAATGATATGTAAAAGCCCTACGGGCATTAAAAACAATAAAAATTTAAAAAATTAAATTCCCCACAAAGAAAACCATTCAAGTTCTACAGGTGTTCTTCAAATTCTTGAATAATATAGAATATAGATCAAAAATATCTACCATATCTTTGCATCCCTCAGAATAGATAAGGACAATAAAAGAAAAACAAACTTGATGTCATTTTACACACTGAGATTAGTAGACAATAAAACATAATATATTATTAATATGTTTTAAATACTTTTATACAATAATTTATGCACTTACTTCTGATTTTTCAAAATACCTGTCATTTTTTGCTGTCATTAAAAGTAACACTACAGATGACATACCTGTATTGATTTTATGTCCATGACATAAGAGGTACATTATGTTTGTGGAAAATTGTATTCTTTTGTAGGTGTAACTTAACAACTTGCCGTGCTTTTTATGAGGACTAGTCTATTGCTAAATCCATGGATAATAGGTTATGAAATTTATACAGTAGGTTAAGATAGATTGGGTTTTATAAAATAATTTAAATCAAATGGCTATTTAAAAGCAATATCCTTTATAATAGGTTATGAAATTTATACAGTAGGTTAATGATAGGTTAGGTTAAATAAAATAATTTAAAATCAAATAGATTTTGAAAAGCGAAATTTGACAATACATAATGAAGGCGTGACCCAATCGCGTATCAACCAATCACAGCTTTACGCTTTACTCTACAAACCAGAGAGAAAAAATGTTTTGAAATTTTGACGGCTGCACGGCAAGTTGTTAAGTTACCCCCTTTTGTATAACATTTGCTAGGTACATAAGTTAAGAGATTGTTTTTATTACAAATGTATCTTGTACGATATAATAAATATACTGTATGTTTTTCGTTTTTTGTATTTTTTAATGTTTCATGTGTGATACCTTGGTACTGAAGCGTAAGACTGATCATCTTATCTTCATGCAATACAATTACTTACATGCTTTAAAATTACACTGCTCTTGGTTTACCTATGCAGTGCCCCATGCTCCATTGTCCATTGGGTGCGGATAAAGAAAAGTGCTAGTGGTGGTGGTATTTTGTACGAACCGGCAAGAATAATGTTCCTGATAACTTATGATGAAATTAAATTGAAAAACCGGGGGAAGCAGACTCAAGATATTGTGAAAAATGTTCTCATTTTCCGTTTCTTTTCTGTCAAGTCGACAGAAAAGAAACGGAAACTGTCAACTATATATTGTCAACCACTGTATTTTATTATCACAGATGTTTTTATTAACTGTCAACTGTCAACCAACCATAGAATACACTAATTAAAGAACGCAAGCTGCCATACAAACAAGTTGATCAAAATTTGAACCACATTTAATAAAATTTCCGAGCGCCATCTCTTGTGTGAGAGTTTTACTATAGCGAAAAATTGACGGCGGGAATTTCAAATATATATATTTTCGATATTCCACATTTTCTCATGTAAAATATTTCATAAAATGGTCGTAAAATAAGATACAAGTTGTATCTTATCTTTCAACCACTGTATGAAACATTTTACATGAGAGAAAGGATTAAGGCAAATTTATTGATTGAAAGAATAGTAAAAATTGTACTGTACTTTATTTGTATTGTAAAAAAAAAACAAAATAGATGTCTGCAATATAAAGTATTTGTAAATAACAATTGTCATGCTCTAATGAATTGATTGTATATATAATATTTTAAGTCTAATGTCATTTAAAAATAATATGGATACACAAATGATGGATCTTTGTAAATGTCACAAACTAACCTATACATACTACACACGAAAATTGCGTTTAACTTCACTGAAATCCAAAACTGAACAACCCCCCCACTTATTATATCGTAGCAAAATATTAACAGAATTGTTATATTTTGTCATTGTTATCGCAAATGGATTGTCTTTATTGACCACTTTGAAAGAAATTGCAACCACTTTGAGCACCGAACGTTTTAATAACTGCCAGCCCGTCAATCGATCACGAAATCAATACCACAAGACTCAAATAAAGATAGGAAAAGTAAAATCAGTAATGTATCCAAACAATTGTATACATTTCTACCTTTGTTTTTGCAGTCGGATGAAAATTTCAAACGCGTAATACGCACAACATAGAATACACTAAATACGGGATTCCTTTGATTAGGCCATAAACAAAAAAGCATAGAGTAGACTGGGTACCACGTGATATATACTGTACTGCCATCTACTGTGTGTGACTAATACTAACTGTACCAAAAAGTTTGTTCCTGGCTTGGAAGCCCTGCAACCAACGAACTGCGAACCATAGAATACACTAATTCTGCGAACTGCTTCAAAACACTTTTGCCCACAGATTCTTTTGCCTCTGTTAATTTTTTCCAACTACTGCGCATACGATTTTGTACTGAATTCGTAGGCGCAGAAGCTAATATTATTAGGTACTTCATGGGTGGCAGCATTGATTGTGACAATGTTTCCGAACCGCAAAATCAACGCACAAAATGCAAAATTGCGGAAAATTCAAAATCGATACAAGTAGTTCCCTACGAATAGATACATTAATACTTGATGCATAAAATTAACGTAAATTTTTCAGATTTCTGAAAAAATGCAGACTTATAAAAATATTTACATTCACACTGATCTTAGATTTTACTAGCGGCATTTAATTTTTCTTTAGAAGTACAATACAAGCTAATGTTTTTTCATTCCATTCCTTTGTTAAGTTTTTTCTTTTTTGGTGCTAGATTAACTTACTCCACTCACCAATGTAAGACGAATTATTTTTTCTTTTATCTATTAAATAAAAACAAACATAATATTACACAGCAGAACCTATTAATAATTGTAAATAAAAAATAAAGTTTTACAAATTTTTGGCAGTTTAGCCGGTATAGCGATGATATTTTATGAAAAAAATGTTTTTGTTTTGTGTTGTATTCTATGACCAAATCATTATTCATTTTGCCTGCCCTCTTTAGTCAAACAAACTCTAAGTAAGTACTAAAAAAAAGTTGGCTACCTATTTTTTTATATTGTTTGGTTACTAAACCTTTATTTCACTACTGTCAAAATATTGAGGTTATAATATAAAATGTTTCATCTGTCAAATTAAATAATAATAATATTTACTATTTATATTGTATATATTTTGATGGAGATTATTTATAATGGATGTAACGTTTAGTTATAAAAATATTTGTCGTGTTTGTTTAGAAGAAGGTGCTAGTTTATCTTTATTTGATGATGAAGAAGAAGTTCATTTGTACATAAAAATTATGGCTTGTTCTACTGTCCAGGTATACACACTTTACATTATTGAAAAAACATATATTATGTGAACAAATTCAAACATCATTGTTGGATTTCGAATAACCATAGTTGATTTTATAGTTGTATTCTGGCCTAAGGCTACAGTAAAAATATTGTATTTTCATTTGATTAGATTTGCAAAGAAGATTTTTTCCAAACAATATTTGTCCAGTATGCTATAGCATGCTCAACACAGCTTTTGAGTTCAAACAAAAATGTGAATATTCTGATAACAAGTTGCGGAGTTGTGTAGAAAAAGATATTGTTAAAACTGAAGATGACTGCACATATCCGGAAGAAGATTTTTATACCACCTTTATGTCTGAAGATGATGTAAAAACACTTTGATCCTAGCGACGATTTAAAAATATTCCCGAATATTAAGGTAAAAGAAGAAGATAAAGCCCATAAAAAGAAACTTAAGAAAAAGAAAAAGAAATGGAAAGCTTCTGAAAAAAGAGCGCTTAGAGTTAAAAAACAGATCATTTCAACTGAAAAAAAAAAATTCCAAAAAGGAAGAATGTATCAAACAAAATCGCGACATCACTACTGGAAGGTACTTGTATTTGGAATGGCAGGGATTGGAGGTATTCACATATATAATTTTCCTTCCATTTTTATCAATCAGCAGATATACTTTGTGATCATTATTTATATCAAAATAGATGTGAAAATTTTCGTAAGGATGAAATCTAGTGTTTCAGCATAGTAGTATTTATTGTTTTTATTAAAAAAATAGCTTTTTTAATCTATAATAAATCAGTTTTTTGCACAACATTCATATTAATAATGTATATTTAAATTTTAGGTTTGATGAATTTGATGAGGATATTCCCGACAAGGCTAAGAAAGAACTTGAAGAACTACCCAAGTTGATTAAAGAAAAAGAAGAAATTATTAAAGCTAAAAAGAGCCGTATTAAACTATCCATTAAGAAAGAAAAGTCCACATCCATTAATCTCTGTGACACATGTGGACAAATATTCAAATCTAGAAACCTTTTGAAATATCATATTGGTATTAAACATCAGGCTGCACTACCCATCAGCATCAAGTGTAAATATCCGAGTTGCACAAAGATGTTTAGGCATCACCATTATATGCAACGGCATTTAAAAAGATGTCACAGCGCACGAAAGGAGTTTATCTGTAACGAATGCGGAAAGCAGTATGCTTTTATTTCTGGACTAAAGCAACATATGAGAATACATTCTGGTACCCAAGTTTGGAAGCATTGTACCTTCTGTACACAGAAATACAGAACCCAGAAATCGGTTGATATCCATATAAGATCTGTGCATACTGGTAAGTTTTTAGTACTTAATGGGTTTGTTCATTTTTAGTTCTTTAATATCCCAATCAAATCTTTAAATCTTAGACCTTCATTGTATCTATTGGCTTTAAGGGAAAACCAGATTAGACAATAAATGTGTTAAGAAACGTTTGCTGTTAACTGAAATTAACGCTTACTATGTATTCATACTTATTCATTACGCCTATTTAAACACATAACATGTTATTTAGAATTTTAAAAAAGTTACATTAAAATCAATAAATTGTCGCCATTCTTGAATAAATTAGATTTTTAAAAAAGTAATGAAATCAAGCAGGCAAGTCATTTCCCCTTACTTATTAAGTAATGTAAATATCAAATTAAATGAAAACACTTTGAAAGCGAAGATTTGGCCACTCTTTTACGTAACATTTGAGTATGACCAAATACTAGCACACAAAAGTGGAATTCTTCCCATGACGGAAATAGTTACATCAATATATTATATTTCTACAAAGATGAAAAAAGCTTCTTCATCTCTGTAGAAATATTAAAAATTGCTGGACACTCTTTTAAGCACAATAAAAACATAAACATTGATTATCAATGTTCCTGAAGTGACTGGCGACGATATACGCATTTCATAATTAATAAAGCTAAGACCGAACTATGTACAACATCAAGACAAGAGATCAGGTCTATGTGATTCAGCTAATGTTTAAATCTTAATAGACTGACACTGAAAAAGTCCAATATAGCAAAGCAATATAATCGAGATATTGGTGCGTGAAAGTCGTAATTGTGCTGATCAAGAAACAGCACTTCATTATTGCTAATCTACAAAACAGAATGGCATATCATTAATGATATGAAATAAAAATAATTGCAATATGAATGACTCTTTTTTAGGTATTTTAGTATATCTGTTACTTCTTGAAGATGTAAAGTGGTGTAAATAATAAAATTCCTCAATATAACTTCATTATTTTTAGGTGAGCGTCCAAGCATGTGCACTATGTGTGATTCGGCTTCTTCCAACTTTCTTCCATGACGATTACCTAAAGGAGCACATGAGGCTCCACACCGGAGAAACCCCGTATAAATGCCCCATTTGCAAACGGGGATATGCTCAAAGGGGCAACATGAAGAGCCACATGAAACAGCACAGAATGTCGGAACTCGACGACACCATGAAGGCGAACATGAAACCCAACTACTTAAAGCTTTTGCGAGATTGTTAACAAATCAAATTCATTGAGATGTATCAAATCCAAATACTCTTGACTCTTTTTCGATTGACTTCAATAGGATTTTAAAAGTACCGTAATTGAATTAGAAATGTTAGTTCATAGGTTATCAGGAAGTATTCTCTATTTTATATTGTATGGTAAATACATAATACCATCCATGTACTACGAAAATTGAATATTTGTATGTTTTGTAGATTTGAGAAACACGACTACAGATTTTAATTTTGCTTAAGTTTTTCAGGTTCCAGATATAGTTTAAACGTTTGATCAAATATTTATGTGAGTCGCAAGTCAGCTTTACTATTTTAAAATGTGTATTCACTTGTTTTTATGATGCGCCAATTTTGTTATGGAATGTTTTAGTGAATTGATTGGTATGCTGGTATATACAATATGAAAGAATGATCACACTGCCATTTGTCTATAATTTTTGTACATAATTGTTTTTTAATCAATGTGTGCAGTAAAGGAACATTAGCATTACGTTCCTCACTTTCAAATAAAAAAAAATCTTTCTTTTTTTTTTTAACGTTGTATTTTACTTGCTGTATTATAAAAAAGGAAAAATAAGTCATTTGTTTTTGGTAAAAATATTTAATATTTTTTGGTTCTACAAAAAGGTATTTGATTCTTGCCAATTTTTTTTCTTGATTGTTACTGTCCATGTATTTATAGATGTACATTTTTTTTAAATTTAGGCTATTTTTCACGTTGGATATGTTCATTTGAGTTTTAAAGTCTATAATATGTTTATTACTAGCTCTTTTCAGCATAATTTTCGTTTTATACATTTAACAAAAGGTTTTTTATTGATGCCCCAAATGACTGAAATGACATTAAATTGTTTTTGAGATCAAATCTCAATAGAAGTAAAAATATGGGATGTGTTGACGCACAGCAATTTATTTTAATATTTTAAGGATGTAAATATAATAAATATTATAAAATTCAAATAAATAAAATCTATGTCATTCTGGACTGCTAATAAATAATGTTTAAAAGTTCACACCTGCTCTGCCTAGATAAAAAAAATGGTTAGAAAAACAAGCATTATGTCGTAGTTGAATTTGTCTCATATTCCTATAATTTTTTTTTGCTAATAGAATACTTCCATTCTCACACTGCAAGTGGATTTTACTAGCTATTAAAGACAGAAAAAAGAAGAATAATGGTTTGTTCATGTTAGGATTTTTTCTTTTATTAAAAGTTAGTTAATTAAATAATATGATTATACAATTTTTAGTTGCTAGACAGAATATTCTATACAGTTTTTGTAAGTCAGACGGTGTTATGGAATTGTAAAACAATTTGTGTGATTGAGATAAAATTTAGTGAAAAAGGGTTCGTTTTATAGTAATTGGACAACTTAGATACTCAATGCAAGGAATTGTTCACTTTTACTAGAAATATATTTAAATGTTATGTGAATGGTTCTGTATTGAATGGCACTCATTGTATTCATCTTTTTCTATACCTATACAACTGTCCAATTACTGTAGCAACCGCACGTAGTAGTAAAACTGACAGATCATGATGCTTGCCATTGTCATTGGTAGTAAAAGCAATTATTTAATGCAATTTACGTAAATTATTATTAATAAATGTATAAATATATTTTGTTATCTGATAAAATAGTATAATAAATTTTTTATTAAATACATTTGTTAGAACTTAATGATTGTGCTAACTATTTACATAGTTAATTTTGTTAACGCATTAAATTTATGTTATATTAATTTAACTGTTAAATTTTTC
This sequence comes from Micrasema minimum, assembly GCA_022494985.1. Taxonomy (NCBI): domain Eukaryota; kingdom Metazoa; phylum Arthropoda; class Insecta; order Trichoptera; family Brachycentridae; genus Micrasema; species Micrasema minimum. Next base: position 14,243 of record JAGVSP010004074.1, read on the forward strand.
TTACTATAGAGATTATAAACAAAGGACAGCTTACACTCATATTTACAAAAATAAATAAAAACTGGTTCACTTTGTTTCTATGTTGGCAACTAATTATACACCGTGTAACAAAACTCGATGTACAAGCGGGCTTTTGTAGAATTTTTTGTTTTATTTGACCCATAGTTTTTGAGAAAATTGAGTAAGAAACAGATTTTTTTTTCGAGAAATTTTCACAAATTGTTATCATATATAATTTTATTTAGTCAAGTTAATACTATCCATAAAGAAAACAATAGCAAAAACCGAATTCAAATAAGAATTTTGTGCAATTTGACTTAATCTACGGTACTATGAAAGCTTTTACTGGAAAAAATTTTTTTTAAGCTCAGATTCAAAAGTCATATTACACATTTGACTCCAAATATGATGTAGATTCACCAGTTTTCGGGTTGTATTAAAAGTTTTGTTACTCCATGTATATATGATTATAATTAGATTTTATTTTATTTCATTTAGATATTTAATAACATCTCATTTATACAAACAATCTTTAATGCATTCCTTTACAGGAAAATTCCGTGGTGAAGAATGCATTTTACAGATTAGAGGTTTTTATTGACAAAAAAAGACAAGATATTTTATTTCATTCGGTTTTTCATAAACAGATCTGTTAAACTGCTTTCTAAATAAGTTTCAAGTATATTTTACTTAGGTATATATTATATTTTGGTAGATTTTGACTTTTTCGTTTTAGTAAATGGTGCGTATCTGATATTTTGACTGTTAATTGTGTGTTGGGTTGGATGTTGAGTTGGTGCTACGTTTTTTTGTTTACATAGGCAATTTTATGATCCATTAAAAATGTTTATAGCAAAAATCATCATATTATGGTGTGGTCTAGTCTTGAAAATGGAAAATGTCACAATAGATTTACACATATTTCAATGACATCAGGAGTTAGTTAAGTTACTAAGTCCCAAAAATAATATAGTCAAGTGTTTTTTTTCTTAATTTGTTATTTAACTTTTTTAATGATTTCTAAATTTTTGATACTAGGCCACACATATTAACATAATATGATTATATTCATGCAATTAAGTTATATATTCAACAGATGGAATTAATATAAAAATAATTTAATGTTTGTTTCAAATATTTTTTTAATAACTAATTTATGACTACTAAGCCAAAGTTTTTCTACAGAACTTGTGGCATGAAAATGATGGGTAAAATGGTGTTAAAGTTATGACCATATTACAACATTAGTTTTATGAATGTGAGGGTTAATTTCATGACACTAATTTCGTAGTGAAACTTTGGTTTTAGACATTTCAAGAAATAATATTTTATTTGCTTTATTATAAATATTGATTTAAATTTTTTATAAAATAATAAATATATGTTGTAATATAAAATTATAATTTTACCTCCTATAAAGCTAAAAACTTTTACTCATAGTATCACACATAAGCTATAATATTGACATATGTTCAAAATTTACGCGATTGATTGATTATGGTATGTTTTTTTCCCCCAAGATTTTTTAGCACAATTAATATAATTTAAAAAAGAAAATTTAAAAAAACTATGTAATTGTCAAAATAGCGGCACAATAAACAAATTTTTCAGTTGTTATTTCTAAAAAAAATACATCAATTTTTTTTTAAAAAATCTGCACTTCCAAATTAATATTATAGACATAAGACGAAATCATATTCAAACTGTTCTTCTGAAAAAAGTTACCTATTTTGAGTTGTGCCATTGTTATTTTTGGTGTGTGATATTATCAATCTGTATTGATTATGGCAGCTATAACACTTCATTCCGAAATTAAGTTTAATTATCTACATGTTTTTTTTTTCTCTCGAAATGGTAGGTCCGGTAATCTATTACTAGGGGATTTTATTAAGTGCACTTTTCTAATAAAATGTATCCAAACATCTTTAATCTATTATTGAAATAAAATTTGTATACCTATTATTTATTTTCCTATAATCATTTATGGATTAACATAGTAAAAACGAAAGCTCAGTCATGTAAAGAGGGATCGCATGCCATAAATTAATAGTATATCGATGATTGACTCTCTATTCACACCTATTAAGTTATTGTTTAGTTTATTTTGCTGAAGAAAAACAAAATAATTTATCAACAACTCGGCATAATTTTTTTTCATTATAAACATGTCTGAAAGGTGTACATTTTATAATTAATTTGATTTTTTCTTTTCTAAATTGATTAATTAAGTATTAAGCTTATTGAAAAACTTATTCTAGGTTGAGCGTTACACCCTGGAAAAGTTAAAAAATGATTTTGGCGAAAAAAGTTAGTTAAGATACATAGGCGGTCAACCATTTATATGCTTTTGCTCATGAAATAGTACTATAAAAATTAAAATTTTCATGCACCTACCTACAATAATTTATTTCTGTAAATATTTTTAAATATTATTTTATGAATAGTTACATTACATCTACACGAGGCAACCAGATTACCTATTAGTAATAGTAATCTGCTGTCGCCAATGAGGAACTCCAGTAGTACCCAAAAGTGAATTTTAAAATATATTCATGTACGCAACGAAAATTCAAGAGTCTAGCTGCATGACCAAACTTCTAAAACGCTTCTGATATTGTTAAACATTTTATAAATGCCACAGTGATGTAACGTCTTACGAAAGCACAACGCGAATAATGAACAGATTAGGTACATTCAAACAATAAAAATGAACGATACCTAATACCTACTCTTTCTGCACAATTTTTATTCAAATTCAGCGGAGATTCTTGATGTGAAATCCATAATATAAACGTAACTACCCACTTCTACTACTACTTTCCCTTATCCGCACGCAATGGTGCATAAGGGCAGCGCATTGGTACACTGAGTGCAGTGAATCTTGTTTACACGAAGGCAAGATGATCAGTCTTACGCTTCAGCGCCAGTCCAAGGTATCACGTAAAAACGACATGAATGTAAAACTTCGAATGTAAAAAGAAAAATCGTAAAGTCTTCAGAACTAAAAATTTCAGCGGTAAGAAAAGTAAATAAAGGAAAAATGAACAAAACAAAATTATTCTTGTACCCCCCCGAACAGAAAAAAAACCCAATACTTGTATTCACCACTTATGAAGAACAAAATACAACCATGGCACAACTTACACAATTATACATTTATAATACGTATATGTATCACACTACGAAAAAAACCACGCCAACAATATCAACAGCGTAAAACAAGATAAAAGGCAATAAGAAAAAACCTTTTAAATTTGCTAACTAGAGTGGAATTTTTAAACATGTATTTCGAATGCCTTGGAATTTAATTTGAAAGGTGCGAACTACCCCATGTGACCTCAAACCGGAGAGAAAGGGGAAGAATTTCCCCCTGACTAAAGTAATTATCTCTGACCCCACATTCCAATGAGATGGAAAAATTTACTTTCTCGGGGTTGATGTAGGTTCAAAGAAAAAATCGACACAAGAGACCATTAATTTAAAAAAAAATCAATGGAATCGTAGTCCAAAATTTTCTATGAAGACGAAAAAATAACATAAAAAATCATATATCCATCGCGCATCGGTGCAATCCGTTTGCAAATACGATAGTAAATAAGCGAGATACAATCATTTAAATTTTGGATTTGTAAGAAATGTGATGCGTGACGATTGAAAATTTTCACATTAATTTTCGAGTGGAAAATTCTAATCATTGTGCCGTCTGCGTCTCTTCATAATCCAGACTCCAACGATACCGACGTACTGTCATGAATGTAAAAAATTATTTACTGTATCAACTCAAATAATCGTTAAAAATCTGTTTTATAAATCTGCAGGTTCTGGGGAGCTTCAAAATTAAATACGGAGTGAACTCCGAGTGCTATTTTTTTATTAATTCCTGCGCTTTCTGGCACAATATATTTTTTTACCGGGTCAAAGCGCTAAAGAATAAAAACATTTCGTAGGTACGATTTACTTCAATTGCTTATCACATAGATTTTTATACGCAGTGTTATTTTAAAATTATTATTGGACTGTTTATACTTTTTCTATGCTTTGAAACTGAGTTTAACAAAATTGCAATGTCGGCAAATACAGCATTTCAATTATGAAATAATTCGCAGCGCGCTAATTTCAAAGAAGTAACATTTTCAGAAAACATTAAACTCTCCAATATATCTTCTAATCTTGAATGTAATTAAGCCTGTCGTCCAGTCAATCAATTTTAATTAGCACAAGTGTGAAGAGGAACGGAGTTATGAAGAGTAGAGGATCGTGGCCTACATTTCTCAGTCAAAACAATAACTGAGCTCCAAGCTGTTGACTTGATTAAGTTCACTCATCACAAGGCTGAATCGGTAATTAACGCGGCTAATTAAAATCGCGCTTTATAAATATTTTTGGGAAGATTTTAATCGCACTTTAAAAATACATATATATAAGCGTTGGTGAAATAATGCTTTATTAGATTTAGGACTCGGTTATGCGATTAATTATTAGTATAATTCCGTACTTAAGAGCAAAAAAGTCTCACTATTCTAATTTTTTTTTTCAGGAGACGTAATTTTGTAATTTCTAGCTGCATTTTGCTGTATTTCATTGATTTATTTTATTTTTACACTGTAATAAAGCTTTTTGGCCCTCAGGTGCAGAATTGAAAGGAATCGAGGGATTTTATAAAATATTTCTCCAATCAGCGGACCTCGAAGCTAAGCATTGGGCAACACGAAGAAGAAAATCATTAGTTAGGGGCGTAAGGGCTATAAACTTCATTTCATGAAAATTATTGTACAAAAACTTTTGGCTTTTTGCACAATTTTTCTGTAAAAGCAGTAAAAAAAATACACGATAATATCAGTGCTTACTGTTTGTCAAACGATTAAGTTCTAAAAAACGTGTAAAAGAACACGACATATTAAAATATTTTCAGTATTTTGAAGTTTTCAGTTTTTTCCTTATTTTCAGTCGATATCTACTTCCTGTTTTCAGATGTATTGTGAAAATTTACTTAGGCAATAATGTATTCTTAACATAATAAATTGTTATATAAAACGGCTTTATTTTTATTTACATATAGTATATGCATGTTGTTTATTAAATAACTAAAGTTGGTCGTGAATAGGTTCCTTAGGTTAATGCACATTATAGACGTCTACGTAGTACCTACCCTGAACCCTACGCTACGTGGTAGGATCTACGTGATACCACTTAGTAAGTAAGTGTGTACATAACTACTTAGTCCTACACTCTGGGGTTTACTTTCCACGGAACTCCATCAACACGATTTGTTGTAAGAATTGATATTATTGAAGGGAAACACACGAAGAAAACTAATTTTGAATAATTAAATGATATTTTCTTTTAATCTCTCACTTTTATTATTCGCTTAATCTGGTATCCTTTTTTATCCTTAACTAAATGGGAATCACGCAAAAAATTCAATTTGATTTGTCCTTATACACAAGGAATCTCATTTTGAAATCAATAGATTGTTCTTTTTTGAAAAATTGATCTCTCAATTGATCTGAAAGTGTTTTTTTTTATTTTGTAAAATTATGATGTAGATAGTAAAATATTTTTGGCTATAAGTGTTTTTCTATATATTAGTGTTTTAATGTTTCTTTTGTAAATAATTTTTAATCGAGCTCTGGGATTAATTTGAAAGAATACATAAAACTAATAATTAAAAACAAGTGTTGCCTCTTTTATCTTTTTTTAATTCTCTATATTTTCCACGGTTTACTTATAGTATAAATTAAATTAAATTCCTTCTTTATCAATGTAGGGGAACTTTTCAATTTTTTAGCTGTGCCGATTGCCTGACATTGCCTGAAATTATGCAGGCGCTTAAAAATAAACATTTTCCAACCCTTTACTTTTATTCATAACCTTATTTATAACAAATCATGTTATTCTATTTGCTTTTGTTGACTACTATTATTATTGTTATTCAACCTCCGCTATGCGCTATGTAATGCGACAGCTACTTAACATTTTAATATTAATATAATTGCTGTGCCTTCCGATGGTATAGATCGCGTCATGTAAAAAGAACGCTGGTGGTCAAGTTGCGCTTTAGGCGATTTATTGGTATATTTACCCAAGTAATAATTTTTAGTACTAAAAAGGTCATAATTAGGTTCTGGAACCGTTCTAGAACCTTATTATGACCCTCTCAGAACTAAATTGATACTTGGGTGGGGCGCGGGGCGCCGCAAACACACCGTCCTCCTCCACTTTCTTCCAGCGTTCTTTTTACATGACGCGACCTATACTACCTAATACTCACATATTGACAGATTCACTACAATATCAATATTCCAGTGTCGCGGCGGTTTTCCGGGATACAAAACGAGGATTCGGGAAAGTTCGTGCTACTAAACAAGATACTCCCGATCCAGACCACCGTGGCCTATATTACGAGCGAGAAGGAAAAGGACAGAGAAGAAAATTCACCATGTTTCCGTCCCACTCTTCAATCATTCCCCATCCGATAGCCGCCCAGTTAAAACGTATTCGTCCCTTTCCCAGGACGAAAAGGAAAACAAAAATTTTGCATAGAGATTTCTTAGAAATTAAAGACAAATATCCTCAATTAAAGTTCATGTTTTACTGCTTTTGATGTTCCTTTAAAAGCTGGGAAGCTTTGAGCTGTTTTGGTGTATTAAAAGCTCTGTGAAATATTCTACCTGACACCTGTGATTCGTGATTTTATATTGGTAAGTGGACTCTATTGTGTATTTAATTGGAAAATCTGTATAACCAATAAACCTATATTTTTTATAATATAGATTCATTGTTATTAGGGATATGAACTATAGACAATTTAAAAAATAATACATTTTGATCGAAGCAAGTTCAGATTCGAGTCAAGTTAATTCAAAGATGACTTTTTAACTAGAAATAAAGGAAAAACTGTGCACGAAGTATTTGTTGTTTTTCTGTAAATCAATATATTATACGATACTTACTATTTTATTTAAAAAATGCATGATGGATTATATTAATAATTATAATATTAGGCATTGAAAAACCTGAGAAATTAACATTCACAAACTTTTTGAAAACACGTTAAAGCAACAAATTACGAGATTTCAAATAAGTTTTCCTAACATGAATCATTTTTTAACTTTTCATTTGTGACATTCGATTTTGTTCTATCGACACTCGATACGGTAAGATAACTCTGAAGACGCTCATTTTTATCGCAATCCAAGTTGGTTTATTTAGATATAAATATGCATTTCGAAAATGTAGAAAAATAACCAAATAAACGTGAATTATTATTAACGGTCTAAAAAAAATATTAATTTTTCTTTTGTATTCGTATTATTTCCTGTCAAAATAATTTGTCTGATTAATTATTGTCACTAACGCAAAATAAATTTTAAATCGTTACATCTTTATTTAAATATTAAATTTTATTCTGGCTGGACATAAAATTAATGTGCACTATACGCGGTGTAACAAAACTCGATGTACAAGCGGGAAACCAGTGAATCTACAGAATATTTGAAGTCGATTGTGTGGAATTTTTTTATTTTTATTTGACTCATAGTTTTCGAGTAAATTTAGTAAGAAGTTGATTATTTTTTTAATTCTTACAAATTGTTATAGGTACTCTCTTTAGTCAAATTAATAATATGTATTAGGAAAAAAACCAATTTTATTTAATCTTCGGATTTATGCAAGCTTTGAAAGGAGAAAAAAACTTTTTTTTTGAAGCTCAGATTAAAAAATCTCTTACACTCGACTCCAAATATGTTGTAGATTCGCCTGTTTTCGGGTTGTACTACGAGTTTTGTTACTCCGTGTATATGTCCAAAAAGAAACGAATGGAGAAATATTGGAGAAATGGAGAATAATCATCAAAATGATATTGACCTTTTTTAATTCTAAGATCCATAATATTCATTATAGATTTGATATACTCCAGAAAAAGAAAATTTCATTAAAATTTACTGTGTTGAATAAATATACTAAATGTTGAATTTCCATACATTGTGTTAGGTTTATCGGAAAAGATCTAATGGAGCATAAAAGATTGTCAGTTCAATAAATTGAATAGGAAAGGGAGGCGAGACGACAGAGATAGTGGGGGAGTTGGGGGTGGGAGGGGATGGGAAATTTCTCTACAATAACGTACATGTGTATGTGTTACTAATACCACTCAACTACTCGGGAGACACTGCCTCGTAAAATCAAATTAAACTGTTCCATTATGTAGGTCTGCCTAGTGGTGTAGTAGTTAGAGTGTTGAGCTACTATGCATGAGGTCACGGGTTCGATTCCCAATGGGGTCAACATGTTTTTTTTCTTCTTGTAGTGGCACTGAAGCGTAAGCCTCCATGAAACAAATTATCAAGATTCACTGCACTTGGTGTACCAATGAAGTGTTCTATGCACCATTGGGTGCGGATACGTGTTACTAGTAGCAAAAATTTTCAACAAAATCACGATTAATTGGGTGCTATTGTTCAATTGATTAAAAAAGATGTATAGTACTAGCTGTATTATTTTTTTATTATAGCAAAATAATAATATTCATCATAATTATACCATATCTGCTCCCTATGTGGAGCATATGGATTCTACAAACTGCCTCCAAGGCTCCAAAATTAGGTCCTCGTCCCGCAGCTCTCACGCAAACTGCCAACGGATTGTCAACAGGGAACGTCCAGGAAACCGAGTACCTAATGCCTTGTAAAACAGGTAAACATGGTTAAGGCTCTCGGGAGGCAACCGTAGTATATGGTAAATAGTAAAATCTACAGTAAAAATAAAAAAAATAAACCATAAGGGTATTTTGCTTATGAAATATAGCACACAATTCAAACTACTTTTATTTTTAAAAAAAAAAACGGGTTTCGTTATTCTTATAACTCTTTCAGAGTTTTAAACGATATGCCAGATACCTACTGGTATTGAGGTCTGAGAAAGGAATTGTAGCTGTAAGTAGTAATAGTTTAAAACAATGTGTGTTGATTATTTAAGTATATTATGATTAAGTAAAACTACAAAGTGAGAGCTAAAAACATTGAATTATTTATTTCAAGTATTCGATATTTTTTCTCTCTTTTTTCTAAGCGTATGTAAACTCACTTCGACCCCTATTAATTGTCTGCTTTTGTTTATACATACTGTTTATTGGTAAGCGTACTAAAGCAAGCAGGCTTCGTTTTCATCAGGTATGATGGGGGTAGTTATGGGGCGAGTAAAACAAATCTTTTCATTTTCTCCCTTTTCTAGTTTATTTCATTCTACTCCATTACCCTCGTAATACAAACCCTGACCTCATTCTGTCCTGTAGGGAGATAAATGACGATTATTACCCTTTTATTTTATAAATATGATAATTGGGTACCTAATAATGTCGCAGTGAATTTTTACATTTAAAAAATACGAATATTAATGTTTTTAAGCGCGAAATAAAGATACTAATGTAAATATGTCATTAATTTAAATGTTTGTTATTAAAAGCATTCGATATATCAATGTCTACTTAAAAACATTAGCTGTCAGGTCGGCCAAACGTCGCGCCGACTATTCAATATTCTATCCAGTTTCTATATTATACGTGACAGTTTGCAAACTGGACAAGAAACTGTACAGTTTTCTGTCCCATGTAATTTAAAAGGAAATAAGGAAAAACTCGAACATACTACCAACCCAATTTAATGCTAAAAGAAATGGCGACACACCATTATTTATTAATGACGTAATACATAATTTGTTTTTCTGGGTATTATGCCGTGTTGGTGGGCTTTGTGTTGCCAACCCAGAAAAACACAATCCGTATTCTGAAGGTCGTGAAAACTCGTTAGTCCAAACTTTGATGTAAGTATTTTTTGTAGATTCAAAATGCAGTTTCGCATTATACGTGAGGAGGACTACGGTCGGGTGATTGACCACTTGAGGAGCAGCTTCTTCAGTGACGAGCCCCTCAACAAGGCTGTGCAGCTGTGTCCAGCAGGAGAGGGCCACGAGGAGTTGGAGAAATAAATTCTTGAATAAAATCAATCACCGAAAGAGTGCTGTACATTGAAATTATCACTTAAATTTCTACACTCAATAAATTAACGAATGAAAAAAAAATTAGCGAATATTTGAACTACAATAAATTGGCTCCAAAGCGCACGGAGCATTGAAATCTCAGCTTACCTACATAGTATATTTATACACCGTTTCTCCACGATGAGACCGCACAGAGGGTGATTATTCATGATATTCTGAGAAAAAAATCCTAATAATGTTTTTCAAAAAACTCAATTCTAATTTCTTAAAAAAATGAAAATTATGAATAAAAATTCACGCGTGTAATACCGTCCATTTTTGAACTGGCTATACACACGTGACCTGTACAATTTTAGATATGAAATTCGAATTTTTGAATGTCCGCACAAGGCAAGGCGTTCGGTGACAGCGGACCCCCATACTCCTCCCCGCCCACCGCCACCACGCCACCGCTAGCATTTCAAACAGAAGCCAGTATTACAATAGTCGCTTTTTATTAATACTTTTGTTTAATTAATTATTAAAAATGCCCGGATCAAAAAACTTTAATTGACTTCACAAAACGGAAGTTTTTAGATTCGAATGCCAAAGAGGTCACAGTAATTAAAAGTGATTTTCTCAATCCCGGGGTTTTATTTTATTATTTGGATTAACACAGAATAGTTTTATAAACATTAACCCATTTAGACCTGAAACTATTTTTGTCACAATTTTATGAAATTTTTGTTTTTAATAGAATCAAGGACGTTAGTAAATCACCTAAAAAATACGTAAATTTTTTTTTTAATAATCTTTGTAAAAGTAGGTACATAGATTTTGTCAATATGTTTATGAAAGTACGAGGTATAAAATTATTTGGGAGAGGCATATTACGTTTGAACTTTCACCTGACATGACACTGCTATTTTCCCGGAAAATTCCATATTGCTTGGTAGCATTTTCAAGTAATGAAAAGTTTCGGGATGGGAAGAAAGAGAAGTGAGAAATAATTGAGGAAGTATTGGAAGAAATTTGGGAGATATCACGATTTTCTTTTCCAACGAGAAGATTTTCCTGTTCATTACAAACCTCGGACGTGATCGTGATCGTCTATTTTATTAGAAACGAGAGAAATGAGTGAAATTGTCGAATGGAATTTGGCTGGGCTTTTGAATTTCTTTAATAATTTATAATGACGGGGAAAAATATCACATTGAGAGAAAAATGCATTTTTTACGTTAAGGGATATTTCGCTTAGAAGTTACTACTTGATCTTCGTAACGTGTTTATTTTTTAAAGTTACTATGCAGATTATTTAATGAATTTAGTATATTTTTTATATTCTAATTTATTTGATTGTAAAATCATAAAAATTCTCATAAATAGTAAATTTGAACAGGGAGCATTTTCTAAATTTTTTAATTAGTACTCAGGTCATCTTTAACACGAAAATTTTCTTCGATAAAGGTACTATTTGAATTTATCAATTCAAATACTGGTGGATGAATCAACGTTCTGATATAATTCTGGAGTTCAAAGTTCTGGAGTTTTGGGAGACCTAAATTAAGGTGGTTGAACTGTGTGGAAAAGAACACAGCATCTTTAAGCATTGGCAATTGGAAGGAAGTAGCCGGAGACAGACGCGAGTGAGACGTTTATTGGAGGCGGCCAGGACCCTCAAAGGGTTGTAGCTCCGGAGATTGAATTGAATCAACGTTCTCAAAAAATGACTCAATTACATGTAAGAATTTTTAAATATTATGTTACATTCTTTGATCACACATATATATTTCAAAGAACTTCCTTTATCGAAGACGTCAAGTCACTAGTCATCTTGTACACAAAATTGATTTCTAATTTGCTCTCTAAACTCTGGCGTTGTTTAAATCGCGTTCAACAAATCCATTATTATGAAAAAAGCTCGTTTAAATGTATAAAAATGTAACAACGAAAACTGGGAAACCTGTCATAGAATTATTATTTGAGTAAAATATGATTATTTCCAAGCTTTTTAAAGTAAGAAACAAAGCTGTTCTGCAAAGCTTAGCGTCAACTTTTAGAATAACGCTTTTATTTCGTTGGAGCTTTATTGATTGGTCTGGTGTTCCAATAAGCCTTTATCGTCCTTGGATGCCTATGTATACGAGTACATATCTACATAAGTTTACGTACGTATCTATCATTACGATCTTGTTTGGGGTGTATTGTTTTGGATATTGAAATCGAAAGTTCAGTATAGTACATATTAGATAAAGGTATATTGAATTTTTTATTGATTGATTCTGCGTTTTATATTACGTATATTTTTGAAATTCGAATAAACACATTCACTCTAGCCATTTATGGTAAAAGTATGAAAATAAAATTCATTGGAGGTTCAAGGTTTCGGGAGCACAGTTTTCCCATCGACTCCGATGGGTATAAAAACACAATACTTAGTATTCTATTATCTAAAAACCTCCTCCTTTTTGGTATTTCTATCTATCATCATCATCAACTTCACTATATCCGCTCACTATGAAGTGAGTAGATGAACTATTCTTTATAATTTGATCTTTTGTATGGCATAATATAAGGAATGGCAGTAGTGCAAATTCCAGAGGGCGCGCGCGGGCGCCTATTGAAAATTGAGCTCCATCGAGCAGCCGGAGTGGCGGAAATTTAAGTGATAAGCCTTTTTTATCGGCAGATAAATTAAAATGAAAAATTACAAGATGATGGATACGACTGTTTTTTTAAATTGGTTAATAAATGTGCGAGATACACGAAGTTAAACATTGACATTTCTAATTTCGGCTGAAAGGTAAAGCGAGCGCCTGACCATACTCGATGCTTAAAAAAGACAATTTTCAACTTCGTATATCTCGCTTATTTATTAACCAATATAAAAAGTTATCCCACATATCGTCTTGTAATACAAAGCACCACCCAAAGGTGCATGGGTTGTATGATATCTTGATCACCGTATAAGGTACAATAGCTCATGTGAGCGCCCGCCTTTGAGTTCCATTCAGTTTAAAAAAGGATTTCCACAAAACTAAAAAAAAAACAAAACGTTTTTTTCTCACGCGTGGAGCTACTCATATCCTCCATTCTATAATTTCAAATAAAGGGGAGTAGAAGAACAGACACATTCCATTTTTTTAATTAAATGTTTAAGTTTTCATGAATATGGAGCTCGATTTTCAGACCACTGGTGTGGGCGCCCCCGACGCCGCGCCGCCGACGCGACGACAGTATCTGAAACAAGTGTACGAGGACAGGCAGGGCCGTCTTAAACTAGGCTGGAGCCCTTGGGCACACAAGAATTTGGGGCCCTTTTGGAAAGTAAAAAAAGCGAATTATAATATAATCGAACATTTTTTTACTAATAAGTATAAATATGACCATTTATTATAGGTAATCAAATACAGTATGATATAATATGTCATTAATGATATTGGAATGCTGCTTTAATGTGTCAATTATGGGAATGAAAGTATCTACACGAAACTTTTCCTTGCCTCTCAACTGTGCAGTCTCTGATGATCCTTCAAAAAAAGTGATGCGTGTGCTGCGAATTTTTTTTCTTTCAAATGTATATTTGTAGTCAGCATATGGATTTTTTTCTTTAGCAGCCGTTTCGTACTGATCAAAATTATTGCGTGCGTTATTGACATAACTGATAATAGATTCTTAAAGTTTCGTTACAACGTCCATGGTCATAGTGCTATTCTGTAAACTTAGACTTGTTTTATTCATAACTCCCAAAAGATCATTCTATATTTCCGTTAGAAGAGCAGTCTCGAATTTGCCCATTTTTTTTTGCTAGGCTTTGGGCTTCCTTTCTAGTGTCTCCTGGTTGATTGATGTCACTCGCGATTGAAGACAATGCTTCAGTAATATTTAAATTACCATTTTGCAAATCATTAATAGCATTAGCGCGTGCAGACCATCTAGTTTCCGAAAGAGACTTCAGGACTCTATTTGCACCTAAATTATCTTTCAAAATTTTCCATCGTTTTGTCGAAGCCGAGAAAAAATTGAACAATTTTTGTACAAGTTGAACAAATGTTACTGCTTCAGTAACACACTCAACAGCCTGAACACCCACTAAATTTAGCGAATGTGCTGCACATGGAACGTAAATCGCAAATTCGCAAACTTCTTTTATTCTTGACTGAACACCAGACATATTTGACAGACGTAGTATATGCCTTGTAAATACCTTCTGATAAGATTACTGATTTGTGAAAAAAGTGTAATGTGCCCGACAAAAATGTTCTGAGAATAAATATGTGAGAGAAATTGTCGGTCTTTCGGGGCCCCCCTGAGATTGGGGGCCCTGGGCACGGGCCCCGTGTGCCCTTATGGTAAAGACGGCACTGAGGACAGGAGCTATAACTCGTATTATGTTAAGCAGAAAAGGGCTGCGGAGGATAAAGCGCAATGGAGAATACATAAAACATAGAACCTTGTTATAAATCAACACCCAGAATTAAGATATCAATGATGATGATAATATTTATACTTTTGCTCCGTTTTCGTATAAAAATAAATCGTCTTAAATTTATGTTTCCTTTTTTTCAGATTCTCGGTGTGTTTCTAAACGGGGTCTTAAGACCCCGTTTAGAAAACTACTTGTGATATTGTTGAAAATTTTTGCTACTACTAACACGTATCCGCACCCAATGGTGCATAGAACACTTCATTGGTACACCAAGTGCAGTGAATCTTGATAATTTGTTTCATGGAGGCTTACGCTTCAGTGCCACTACAAGAAGAAAAAAAACATGTTGACCCCATTGGGAATCGAACCCGTGACCTCATGCATAGTAGCTCAACACTCTAACTACTACACCACTAGGCAGACCTACATAATGGAACAGTTTAATTTGATTTTACGAGGCAGTGTCTCCCGAGTAGTTGAGTGGTATTAGTAACACATACACATGTACGTTATTGTAGAGAAATTTCCCATCCCCTCCCACCCCCAACTCCCCCACTATCTCTGATGATAATATTTATACTTTTGCTCCGTTTTCGTATAAAAATAAATCGTCTTAAATTTATGTTTCCTTTTTTTCAGATTCTCGGTGTGTTTCTAAACGGGGTCTTAAGACCCGGCGATACGGCGAGGGCGATGCAGAAACTGCAGACTATCGACGACCTCCGTTTCTGCAAGATCTTCAAGTTGCTGTACAGCGTCACGGAGGGGCTGGACATCTTCAGCAGGTTCCAGGTGGACAGCATCCTGGAAGGAAGGGTCATGTCCGTGGGCAGCAGAGCCAGGGGGAAGGGGCTGGCGGGGGAGCTGGTGAAGAGAACCATTCAGAACGCTAGGGAAGATGGATATAAGGTAAAGTAGGTATTAGTAAATCTTTGTAACAGGATAAGTGGAGAGGATGCCCAAAGAAAGTGTAGGGTGTTTAAAATTCTAACTACCATAGCGGCCCACAGTTAGACCCCGGAATAAGTAGCCATAGGTGTTAAATAGAAAATACTTCTGGAATAGACCAAATGATAGGGAAGATAGATGTTAAGTGATGTAGGTGAAAAATACCAATTATTATACTTTGCTTCAAAAAAATTGTTAATGTAAAGTTTGGAATTTTCTCTCTTTAGATAATATCTAGCCTATACCTATTTTTATTTACAATAAGATTTTTCAGAATGTAACGTTTTTAGGGCATTTTGATTTTATCTACCACCTCAAAAAGCCAAGAGCCTTAAATATGCTTATAAATAATACGGGAATGAAACCGTATTTTTTTAGACCCCTAGTTAAATCAAAATTGTTTTTTCGAATTTTTACTTGTTTTTAATTTTGCCTAGAGTTGAATTGTATGGAGATGGTGATGAATTTTTAAAATTAATTTTCAGCTGTTCAAAGCCGATGCGACAGGAATATTTTCCCAAAGGATTTGCGAGAAGAGTGGAATGGAAACGATAAAAGAGGTCGTTTACGATGAATATGTAGATCCTGATACCGGACTTCAAGTTTTCCAGGTTCCACCTCCTCATCTGACCTTAAAGATTATGATTCTCAGACTGTAAGAACAAAAATTTATGACACTTAAAAAAAACATCGATTTGACACGATGTTATCTCAAATGAAAAGTATACCCCAAAATAATGTTAAGAAGAGTATCGAGAGAAAAAATAGTTATTGTCTAGAGATCGATACCATGTCAGGTCAATATCGAGACATATATAGTTTTAAATTTTTTAAATACAATTTACTGGAAGTTTTATATGGATATAATTTATACTTCGAGGAAAATATACACACTTAGCAAATTTATAATATTTGACTTAAAACACAATAAAATAGACTATTTAACTTAAACTACAATAAAATTTACTATTTAACTTTCAATTCAATAAAATTGTCTTTTAACTTAAAATGCAATAAAATTTAGTAATGTACTTAAAAATAAAACAAAACTGACTATTTTTTTCTCTCGATATCTTTCATAATTACGTGTTCACATTATGATTTTTTACGCAAGGTCCTTTGTAAGTTTAGAAATATTTAATCAGCTACAGAAATCAAACAAATGGCGTTCATGATTTATTTACGGACATGAAGTCCGTTAAACTATATCATTTTAAATTTTTACCAGTGCACATGTTATTACGTACGAAAATGTTAATGTTTTATAAATTTTACAAATATAAATATTAATGCTTATATGTATACGCGTAAGTAGAATTTTTTCAGATTATTTTGTTGCTAGGATTTTCACTAAAAAATAAAAAAAATACGAAATTATCTTCATGGTAAATGTAAAAGGTAAAAAACCTTAATGCTTTGAATATTCTATACGAAAAAAAAATCATTATGGTGACACATTTATGAGATATCTTTCATAAAATGTGTGAAATGCCTCATGATAATTCTCCATAATATTATTTTTATATTTTTTTATGTTATAAATGTATGCAAGCTTTTCACGGTTGCTGCTTTACCAAAAGCTTCTGAAAGCAGAAATATAATTATGTCATACTATTAACGTATTTTCGTTATATTAATATCCAAATATGTAAACCAAGACCAAATTCATTTGATAAAAGTATATGTTATATGCTTAGTAATTTTTAAGGTACATAATAACTATTATTATGAAATCAAGAGTTTAGATCTTAAAAGGTTCATAGATAAGACAATAAATAAAAGGTATTTAATTATTGTTATAGATGTGTGCTACATGTTATTTGTATTCGTGTATTATTGGGAACATAATGTTATATTCAGTAGTACAAGTAAGATCTTAAAAAATATTCACTATAATAGTGATTTATCATGTTATTATTCAAAAAAAGTCTTTATTATAATAGTATATACAAACAAAAAACCATTAAAAATTGACTATTTTCACCTTAGTATTGGATATATGTATATAACAAAAAATTTAACTAGGGTGGGTGTTATAAAAATTGAACACGCTTTATTATTGGACTCCCTAAATTAGGTTTTTAAAAACAAGCCTACTCAAAGAATTTACTACGGCCAGAACAATGTATTGTTTAGTGAATTCTTTCTTTAAATACATAAATGCATTTTATTTCAATAGCAAAAATTTTAAAATGATATTTTATTTGACAGCGAACTTGTGAAAAAACATGATTTTGTTAGCAACTAGAAACTTTTTCAAGCTTTGGACCGTGCATAAACTACGTGGAAGGCTTGAATCTATCAGTATTTGTCAATACTTCTTTAATAAAATTAAAAAATAGCCTATAATGCAATAGAAAATGAGAATGTGTCCAATTACTGTGAATACCACGATGTTTTTTTTTTGCTTTTACTAATTTCGATTAGGTTTTATAAACGACCATTAAATTTTTTTTAATTTAATATAGTTCCAACAATACTTTGTTTTGTAAAATGTTTTTCTTAAGTGTCCAATAGCTATAGCATCCACCCTACCTAAAAATGGAATAAAAAATATCAAATTTCTAAATGGGCATTAAAACTTTCTACATGTAATAAACACTGCCATAATTATTAAGAGCAAAATAATCCATACGTAAAAGTTCGGTTATTATAAGTTTTTAGAAATATAGTAGAATATTGGTCATTTTGAAGATGCGTTAGAAATAAAGTATGGCCATCTTTAAATCGGTTTATAACAAGGCGCATATGGCCGGAGAAATTTTCAGTCGACATTTAATTTTCTCCGAGATTACTAAGTAAAAACTTAAACTCAAAGAAAACTACGTTGTCTAGTAAGTTTTTATATAAACTGTAGACTAAAAATTCCTCAATTCGCCTAATTCGAGAAATTTTCAGTTGACATTTAATAATTTTCTCCGAGATTTATTAAGTAAAAACTGAAACTCAAAGTGAAAACTACGTTGTCTAGTAAGTTTTTATATAAA
>JAGVSP010004075.1:0-55879 GCA_022494985.1 Micrasema minimum
TTAGCCCAAATGCCAGAGAGGTAAAAAAAATGATCTGCTAGGACCGTTGCAGTTGGGTTTAAGTTTTGTAAAAAAGGGGAAAAGAGTTTGGGAAGTTTTAGCGTTGCAAAAAAAAGCCATCTCAACCCTTTTGGGTGGGATGAGACGGGATCGTTTTTTTTAAAGAAAACGAAACGGTGAGTTTTTTTAAGGGCGATCATCCAACAATAAGGTAAACTTGCATAAAGTACAAATGTTTGCATAACAAAGAGAAGAAAGAAGAAGAGACTGAGCCATATACACCTTTGATGAGATATGTAAGAATAATTATGAAATTCTTTAATAGAGCGATTAAGAGATTCCGATAAAAACCTTCTTGAACAAATCTCTGAAACAGTTGGTTATATTCCCTATAAAATAATTGTTTATAGAGTAGGCCTCTCATCAAGTGAAATCTCTTTTCTCATTTTTCTGTCGCTGAGCGCAAACTTTTTAGCTTAGGGAACATTAAAAAAATTCTTCAGAGCAAGATAGGAAGCCACAGCCGCTTTTTTTTTTTTTTGCCACATGACGTTGGTGTTTCGAATGAAAATAGTTTATATAAGTTTTAGTTTATAATGAGAACTCCCAACTAACTGACTAACTATCATTTCTCTGACCTATTATTTAGGTCACGTGCGAAGGGTTCTAGTAAGAATAATTATTATTTGTGTTTGATAGTTTATTTGTTTTTTAACCCTAGAAAGCTAAACTGTCGTAAAATTTACAATGGATGTTTTAAGGGTTTGAGGAGAGGTAGTAATTTGAGACGGGCCGACTATGGACTTTGTAACCGGCTAGCCGAACTGGCGATTAGTCGGACGCCGTTCATTGCTTTCGGTGGAGTTCGTGTGGATTTCGGCAATGTTCGTGGGCACTCTTCGTTTACAGCTGGTCCATTGCATTTGACGCCCAATCATGTCGGAATGTTGTTTTTGTTTGCGCACAATCCGGCGTGTTTTTTTTAAAATCAAAATTCAGTACCAAAAGAAGAGTTCCTAATCCTAGTATTTAAAAAAAAACTGTAAATCTGAATCTATAATAAAAACTATTAATATAGGTTAGGTTTCATTTCATAGAATAGGGAATAAGGTAAACAGCCGACTAAAAATATGGCCGGATAGTCAGCTTTCCTGACTAGTAGTAATGGTTTGATGAGAGGTAGTATGGATGGCAAGTTGGGGTTTTAAATCTCGGTTCTTCATTTCCACAGGGTTGGCAGATGGGGTAATAAAGTGGAGTTAGGCCTCTGTTAGAATCGTAGAATCCACTTACGGATAAGGGTCCAGGGACATGTCTTTCTGCAGTTTCTACACATTGGGAGCGTTGTTCTTCAACGATGAATATCCAATTCTCTCCAGACAGGAGATGTGGCAACGGCCCAAATAAGTCTATTGCTAAAACTTCAAAGCGCTGCTGGGCTTATCCGTTTGTTTGTAGCAAACCGGCAGGTTTTAGTTTAGTTGCCTTGTAACGCTGACAAGGAATGCAATACTTCTTTATTAAGATAATAATCATAAACTTAAAAATATGCCGTCTCCGATAAAACTGCAATTTTTGCAGTTTGTCATCGTGTGCCATTAAAAATTTTTTTAATTTATCATATAAAAATATATACAACAACATCAAAGTTACAGAATAATTTTTACTATCATTTTCCGAATCTCTGGGGTCCTTGGATGTTGTTCGGTCTCTGATTACTCGAGCTCCCCGAGAAGGGAAACGTTGCTCCGTAAGGCTTTCTCCAATTCCAAGACTGTACTTCCTCCTTTTCAATAGGTGGTGGAGAATCTATATTTACAGCATTTATCTAAACTCTGAGTTAATTTTTTAAATGATGAGAAGTCACATTTTATTATCACGTTAAAAAATTAATTAAACTAGGGGCAAATAAAATGTGACATGGTCCCTGATATTTTCCGTATATTTCTTGGGTGGGCAAATATTTGTGATGCCAAGAAAAATCAATAAATAAGTTAAAAGAGGTAACCAAATCTGGTAGAGGTATTTCACACCTGAAGGTTATGTGTACCCAGCATCAACTCCTGTTTCTTTCATCAAAGATGTGCACTTGATCTGTATCTAACACTCGTACAATTTCTCGCTTTTTTCTTCTGTCTGGCATCGTCATTATGGCTATGTGACCGGCCCATTTCCACTTCGACCGAGCAATTCCGCTCCACCACGTCGCAGACCTTTGTCTGGCGTCGGATCCAATCGTTCCTTTTTCGGTCATCTTAATGTTATTCCAAGCATAATTCTCTCCATGCTCCTCTGTGCAACTTGCAACTTTATGGGGGATGCTTGGTCAGAGTCATTGTTCCGCGCCATAAGTAAGGACGGGCAGAAATGCCATTGGTTTGAACACTCGAGTCTTGTGTGAGTTTAAAAATATTATATTTAATTTTTACATCTCTACAGAGATGAAGTAGTTTTATTTTTCAAATTCGGGAATAATGACCTGTCATTTGCTGGGTTAAGTCGCCACTTTGAGCGCTTGGCATCGCGAATTCCCGCCTCGACAAAGCCGACAATTTCGAAGTTGTTTAGTTACGAATAGACAATATTATATAACGGTAGGAGCAGTGTTACCAGCGTTGAGAATTCACAAATAATAGCAATTTTTTTTTGTTCCTCTTTCAATTTGGGCAACCACTCTATTGGGTGGTAGGAAAGAGTGTCCCACCATAGGAAAAATTATATCTAAATTCGTGATTTGCGGATGTGCGTAAGAATCGGAGCCATTTAATGCACTTGCCAATAAGTGTTGTGTTTTGATTCTGTCCGTCGCAGCAAAAAGACTTATTATTCTTTTATTATCGCTTATTTCAATTGTTGATAATAAATGAAATACAGCGCTTGACATTTGACTTGATGCCTTTGGGTTATCGGTTTCACTCCAATAATATGTGTGAACATTGTCCAGACATCTTTTAGAGGTATGAAAAATTTTAGAGACATAATTTAACCACTTTTCTGCCAGTAAATTAACTGAAATGTGATGTTTTTGATTACCATGGAGCCAAACCGTTTCTCTATTGATACTCTCCATGTATCGGCATGTCGAGCTTGTCAGCCAAAAAAATGAGTCGTGGGCAGCTCCACCATACCTGGCATACACGCAAACCACTTTATCATTGATACTCTCCATGTATCGGCATGTCGAGCTTGTCAGCCAAATGAATGAGTCGTGGGCAGCTCCACCGTACCTGGCATAACCGCAAACCACTTATCTATTGATACTCTCCATGTATCGGCATGTCGAGCTTGTCAGCCAAATAATGAGTCGTGGGCAGCTCCACCATAAATGGCATACACGCAAACCACTTAATCTATTGATACTCTCCATGTATCGGCATGTCGAGCGTTGTCAGCAAATGAATGAGTCGTGGGCAGCTCCACCGTACCTGGCATACACGCAAACCACTTCTCTATTGATACTCTCCATGTATCGGCATGTCGAGCTTGTCAGCCAAATGAATGAGTCCCCGTGGGCAGCTCCACCATTACCTGGCATTACACGCAAAACACCTTATCTATTGATAACTCTCCATTGTATCGGCATGTCGAGCTCGTCTAGCCAATTGAATGAGTCGTGGGCACTACCACGTGTACTGCCATCTGTATTAAATCCAATTAAGCGGGTTTCAAAGGGTGTAAATATAGCGCGATATTGAGTTTCGCTAAATACCCTGATAACCTGCGGCAATCTCCTTGTTTATCGAGTCATGGATAATTTTTTGAGATGCTATGTTTTTACGAGTGCGGAAGGACTGGTCTTTATTTTGTTATATTGTTTTCTACTTGGAACATAGTCCATGCATTCTGTTGACTTTGATGGGAATTTTTCCTGCTCTTCAGGAAGAGGCACTAGTCTGGTTCTGAACTCTTGTTTATCTTGAACATGAATGTGTTTAGCAGCAGTACATCTCCTTCCAAGTTCGAGTTGTGAAAATATTTTTTGGTTTCTTGGTTCTTCTTCAGTCTCCCAAGAAAGGGAGGTTTTCTTGTAGTAACGAGTCCACCATTGTTTGAAATTGAGAATATCCTCGCCGGTCGGTGAAGAAATCTGGCACTGTGCTTGACGTTACCATGAGTTGGACCAATTGGCGAGGTTTCTTTATAACTCCAAATGCTCTATCACATGGCCCTCTCAATGGGTACATGTGATCAATTTTCTGGAATCACTGGTACCAACCAAAGCCATGTTTGGTCTCACTGGTGCGGCTAAAGCGACTTTTGTCGACTTTCATTGACGACGAGAGCTGCTGATGCGTGCGAGAATTTAAGTATTGAAATGAAGGCAGAACCAGAGATTCAGATGCCAGGAGACCCACACCAGTCAATCCAGTAGAAAATTGCCCCTACCTTGGGTATTATGGAAGCTGGAACAGGAAGATCGTCTGGGCTGCACTACACTTCACAAAACAAAACACAGAACGGAGCACAAGATTTCAATATACACAATGGCAATGGATGATGGGTTTAAGAGAGTACGAAGATGAATTTAATTGCGTTTAGATTATAAGATTAGTTTTTAGAGTTTTCGAAATTTGCGTGCGTTTTTGCGAGGGGGCGATAATTGTTATTTATTTATTTCTCAAGTGTGATTTCACTCGGATAGCAAACGCCGCACATCACCATGGTTATTCTTAAATAAATCTATATTCGATGTTTTAGATAATTTATTGAAGTTATTGGAGGCTCGCCATATATATAAGATTTTTTTCTGTAGTTAGTGTGTACCAGAGGGGTATAAAGAATAGGGTTGTTACGAAGGGTTTTACGGGGAATATTTATGGAAAGTTTAGATAGTAGTTCTGGGGAGCTTATAGCTCGTCCGAGGCTGTTTGTTATTATTCGTACCAACACGCTTAAAGGGACGATGGGCTGGCAACCCAACATCCCCGAGAGTATGCCTGTTCCAGTATTTCTCTCTATTGTTGATTCGCCCGACCCCGGTCCGACTCTGCAGCTATCGTATTGCGGCGGAGACACTACTCCGCCTACCGTTTGCTTGCCTTTTGTCGGTGCGACACAGCAGCTGCCGTTCTGCAGCGGAGACCTTCTCCGCTGCAGAACGGTTACAAAATTTAAGTCTACCCGCGATGAGCCATAGACGATGT
Organism: Micrasema minimum; assembly: GCA_022494985.1. Taxonomy (NCBI): domain Eukaryota; kingdom Metazoa; phylum Arthropoda; class Insecta; order Trichoptera; family Brachycentridae; genus Micrasema; species Micrasema minimum. The sequence continues at coordinate 5,145 of JAGVSP010004075.1, forward strand.
TGGATTTTTGGATAGAGGACAGCATAGACAAAGGAATATGGGAGTAAGAATCGAGGATTTACTGGGGCAACTTGTCACAAGAATGACTTAGTACAAATCATCCTAGCAAACTCCGAGAAACCAAACTCGGCCAAACCACTCACGAAGCACTTATTTTTATTCTGCCCACCGTAGTTGTCGCAGAAAAGCTCCAGTATCAACATATTCCTCAATGTATTTCATGACAAACGTACATACTTCATTCAGACCTTTACATGCCTGCCCTTCGTGATACAGGTTAATGATTTGTATTGAAAAAATGTCTCGCAAAATTCTCTATGAAGACTCCGTTTACATATTGCAGACAAAACTTAATATCGCGCCTTTAAATTACACATAACTTTGCACCGACCGACCCTTGCTCCAGAAAATTTCTTTTCTAGACCACCGCTAGTCTTGTGAATACATCCCAATTCGCCTTTTTTGTATTGTAAATATATGTCTTATTCTGAGGAATCACTTCGAGATTTGTATCGATTTGAAAAGAAATTGGATTATGATCACTTGAATTGTTAGATTTGCGTTCAACATGCCAGTTTGACACTGTTTTCAAAGCTGACGATGAGCAATACGTGAGGTCTATAACACTGCTTATATAAGAATTTTGACGATACGTTTCGAATGTGGGGATAATTCCAGTGTTCAAAATGTATTATTCATTTTCAGACAGATATGAAGCGAGATCTTCTCCTCTTCGGTCGGTCTTCTTACTACCCCACCAGATATTTTTTGCATTAAAATCTCCTCCTACTGCAAGATTGCCAAAAGACGTACCCGTCAATCTGTTAATAAAACATAAATCATTACTTGGCTCCACATAAATGGACCCCAATACAAACCTCATTAGGTCCACTTAATTTGTTTAGCAATAGATAGAGCTTTTAATTTATGGTTAGTAACAATTATTGCAGCCTTGCGGGTTTTCTCTGGTTCTATATCAGACTGGAAAACGGTATGGTCAGATATTTGTACTTTACTGGTCGACCCTGTATACGGCTCTTGTAGTAAGATGACATCTGGTAGACGCCTTTCACTGAGAAGTTATTCTTGTGTCGCCTTGCATCTACCCAGATTCCATTGGACAATTTTAATGCAATAATGCATAATAATGGTGGGTTTTTACAATCATCGATTCAAATGTGTAAGACAGCGAAAATGAAAAAAAGACACGGTGACCAAATTCAAACATAAAATTTTTGATTAAAAAATTATGACCTGGCCTTGTTGATGACTCCACCAAACCTTTGTTGGAAGATCTGACCTCTTCCTCTTCCACTCAAGGGAAATGGTGATTGGGGCGGTACAGTAGCCTGGAAACATTATTTTTGTTTATTGCTTATTTGAATACCAGAAACTTAAAAGGCTCTATGTGCCATGGACAAAAAAGGAAAGCAGACGGGAAATTAAAAATACACATAATAATTCAAAGAAAACATTATTTTATTTTTATGCCAAATCAACAAAAGAGCATATTTTAATGTAGTTTAGTAAAAAATATATAAAAAAGACATATTAAACTAAGTATAAAATCAAAAAAACAAATAATTTAAAAGAAAGTCTCATGTACCGTTGTTAGTTTCTTTTAAAAGGGCCAAAGTGCCCTGCTCTCTAAAGCAATAAAGGTGTTAGTGCCTTAGTGAGAATAAAGAAATAGGTACATCCACTGTTTCATCTATCTATAATAGTGATGTGACGACGATGAAAATTCCCATGGTATTTATAATTCAGTATAATTACTATTTAGCACCCAACATCGTGTATATCTAAAAATTCTATTATAAAACTGTTTATGTTCTTCCGTGTGCAAGTAAGGTATTAGATTTTTGAGATCTTTTTTTCTTATCTTCTGTTATTTTGCTCTTGCAATTCAGCATGGGTAAGAAATAATTATCTAAATCCGATAACTTTTTGTTCTTCTTCAATAATCTTACAATTTTCCAGGGCTCCATAGAGTTGTGGGTCTCTTTCATTTTGACAACGAAAGGATTATCACTTACGAATTTCAAGCGATGAGCCTTCGATATCTGCATTGTGGTAGTATTCAAAAATGTTTCGGCAGCCAATTTAAAATCCATGAAATCATGTGATGTCATTGAAATAACATTAAAAGGCTGCTTGTCACGAGTATTTTTCATCATATCAACAAGATCTGCAGGAACAATGGAATGTGTTACTCGTTTCCTTTTTTCGATTAAAGCAAAGTCCCTGTCGCAGCTAAGGAATGAATGCCCGCTCATTAAAAATTTATGCTCTATCGATGTAAAAACTTTTTTATGCACAAGATATGCCCATAAAAATATCATCATTTTATTTTTATTTTGTCCACTACAATTGTCACTCCACATGATGAGATTCTCCTTTCTTATAAAATGATTAGAAAACATTTTGTAAATGCAGGATGCTATCGCATTTCCCCCTCTTCCTGTAATAGCTTCATGCCACATAAGCATATACCCATCACCGGTATTTTCGATATGCACACCCAAATTGAAATTTGATAATTGTCGCGAATAGTACATGGGCCCATGAGTTAAAGTTGGTGTCAGCAAAACTTGTTGCAAGTCCATGGCGGCAGTGCATATATTACTACTCGGCATCTGTGATTTTTTTATATCAAGTGACATCTGTTTTGTTGCTTTTTCTGCTTTTCGATGGTGTAATTCAAGTTGATTCTTCAGTATTGTTTTATTAGATGGATCGGCATTTATTTTAGCAACATAGAGGTCGCACGTTGCACATGTATCAGTTCGTTTCTGGCCAAATTTTAAATTCGGAAACTCCTTTCCAAAAATTTTAGAGTAGAACTTATATGTGACTTTTGACTCCGGAAAAGATATCTTAAATGCTTTAAACAAACGATGTATATTTAAATCTGGACTTAAGTATTCTTTCTCTGATCTCGCTCGACCATAATGACTTACAAGTCTGGGAAACATATTTACATGTTGTTTAATTTCATCCTCATCTTCGTCTGAATATTTTCGTTTTTTCTTATTGATGTTTCCTCTTGATTCCAAGTAGGTTGTATGTCCTTGTTTCTTTTTATCGAGTAGTACTTGAATCTTTTTTGGAGAAAGGGAAAAAATGTTCATGAACGTTGCTTTGCACACACCGACAACATTTCCCTTGCCATCTGGAAGCATATAATATGCGGTGCATTGTCGCCTACTTAGAGCAGGAGATTCATAGGTTCCATGCCTTCTTTTAATTTCTGTCAAATGGATTAATCCCATCAGAAAAGAAGATTGCTTTTCATTGTTTTTTAACGCATAGAATCCGTGAACAATGACATCTTTTGTTCGAAAGGTATTTCTTTGCAGTTATAGCTGCATTTGCAGATACACTAAAATAAAAAATGAAGTGAATGAAAGCAACATAGATAATATAGGTACGCAACCGTGGGCGTATCTTAGGGACTTAGGGTCAATATCTATCACTCAGTAGAAACTAAACTAGAGGAACTAAATGTGGTGGAGTGTAATAATGATATAGTAATTTCTCCCGGTTGCAATCATTAGGGCGTAACTTATTTTCTGATATGCCGTTAACATAGTTATTTACACATTAATAATAATATTTACGTGTATTTATCCATGAAAATATAATTATTAAGGTTTAATTATCTTTAAACGAATTTATAATAAAAAAAAATATATTTTTAAATTCTTTTTTTTGCTCTCTAAAAACAAGTAAAAATAAAGTTTCACCCAAATACCTCTGACCGGGAGATTTAAAAAATTGAATTCAATACAAATACTCCATTTAAACTATGTCATGGTTGGCAGAAAATTACAGGTTGGCACATCCCTAGCGCATGATGAGTGACATTTTATCTAGTAGAGACAACCGGTGAAGATTTAAAACAATGTACAAACCTCTTGATTTGGGGGTCGTTTTGCAGGAATCAACTTTCTATTGGATGTAAAATATTCTTGTCCAGAATCTTTTAGCTTCTTTCGGGCCACTTGGGCACTTTTTTCCCCTTTTTACGTCTTTTAACGCCACCACTATTCACAGAGACCGGTTCATTGTCAACCATTTTGATACAAATAGCATATGACTGGCGATGGCACTTAACACCTTTTAAAGGAAAACAGATGTTGGTACTTACAACCAACGCCATCTTTAGAATTTTTTATAAAATATTATTTGTACTACAATGGCATTTATACCCTTCTGTAGGACATTGGCCTTGGCACATACTATCCATTTCTTAAATAAAATCATTTTCGTTATTTATGGCACTTACACCCTTTTAAGTTTCTGGTATTCATTTGTGGAAAGCGAAAAAAGGGTATCTACATAATAGCAGTAGTATCGAATCATCAAAGATCGATAATACTGCTAAAGGGGTTTGGAGATAGAGGAGTCCCCTTTTACCAGTGGAAGATTAGTGGAAACGCCGGGATTTTGTATTCGTTTATCCAATTAACAAGGATGAGTATTGCGTGTCGGATGTTTTTGCTATGAATACATTTATGCCTCTCCTCCCTGGTGACCTCAGAAAAGTGTTTTTCATACTATTCGACCGCCTCTTCTGGTGATAAAAATCATTGACCGCGTAATTGGTTCTTAATTTTTCGTAACAGATAGAAGTCACAAGGTGGCAGGTAGAGACAGATAAATTGAATTAAAGAAATATTTTAGATTTCATGAATTATACGCTTTTAACCTTAAAAAATTCAGACATCCGTATGGCCAGACAGCTGGCCGTGTGAGAGCTGGCATTGTCATGGTGAAAGATGATCCGGCGTTTACGGTTATTTTTACAGGGTTTGACAATAATTTTCGGCAAACAAATGGTTGTGTATCAATCACTATTCACTGTATAACGATTCTCTGAAGCATCAGTAGCCATATATCCAGTTTTATTTTAAAAAAAGAAGCAATCATCCGCTTAGCAGCACTTTGCACGCGCGCCACTTCGGTTGGTTGGTTTCGGCTTATCTTGAAGGTCCTAAACAGTGGATCGCTGCCTTAATATGGTAAGCAGTGAAGTTTTGTTGGTACAGGAAGGAATGTCTTATAATTTCTGCTCCATGTACCAGGATCTCATGTAATGTAGCTGGCATGTTATTCCACGGGTACCAAGTAAGATATAAGTCAGCAATCATCCGCTTAGCAGCACTTTTTACGCGCGCTACTTTGGTTGGTTTCGGCTTATCTTTAAAAAAGGAAAACGTTATCAAATCCCAATGATATGAGAATGAAAATGAATGTTTACTCCAGCGAACGTTCTCCCGAGTGAACTGTCTGCTCCACCTTTAGAAATATACTTCTGCACCCAACAAAGTTACAGGCAACCAACACATTTCTATATTTGAAAGAAGATTTGTATTGCAATGGTAGAGACTTGATTGTCCAACTGTCGACTGAAATAATTTAATTGATCTGGTAATTTAGGCAAACAAAGATTTTTTTGGTAGTCGAAACTCATTGTAACTACTTTTGGATCATTGCAACGCAAAATAGAATAGAATGCTTTGTATTTGAAACGGTGAAGGCTGGACGTTGTTGTAAGTTTATTTTTTTCTTGATCATCAGTGCACTTTTTTATATCCTCCTGAAGTTGAGTGCATGTAGAGTAGAGGAGTAGAGCATTTGTCAGACATTGGAGAAGCAAAAGATAAATGGAATTTGGTATTGAAAATATCCGTAAAATATTTATCTTTCACTTGCAATTCCGGGGTTGTTGTCAATGTTTTGTTATACATTCTCCAGAGCTTTTTGATGTTTAGGTCCGATGATAAATATGTGGGTTCTTATTTCAGGGGGGTGAATAGTAAAACACTTACGTGCGATTATGTAGGTTTATTCAATATGATTACAATATACTGCCGCATGGCAGGAGCTCGGACGCGTCGCGGATATAAGAGGATATAAGAGGAGTGCATGGGCGTCAGCACGTGTTGCCTCCTCGCTGTAAACTCTAGACTGCCGCTCGCTTGCAGCTCCCGGCAGCTTCCGTCTTCACCCCTCTCTCGTCTGATGGTGTTGGCTGTGGTAGCGCCAGACTGTGTCTGCTGCACGTTGTGCACCGCTTCTTCTGTGGACTTGACGTTGCCCATGCTTGCTTTCCAAAAAATCGACACCTATGATCGGCCTGGAGACGTCTGCGATTATAAATCTCCATGTGAAGTCTCGCCGCAGCCTGAAGTTCAGGGTCTGCACTATGCTGCCGTACGTGGCGATGGTCGTTCCATTCGCCGCTGATAGCTCGTACGATGTTTTCTCTCTTCGTCCGCTCACTCCGGTACGTGGGTACACGCAGAGGTCCGCGCCGGTGTCAACCAGGTACCTGATTTTGGTACTCTGGTCCGTCACGAATAGCCGGCCGGACTTGGTTGCGGAGTCACCTGTCCCCATCAGTGACTCCCGTTGGCGTTTCCCGGTAGGGTGTCCCTCATCCTGCACGGTGAGAGGCATCGCGTTGCTTGTTCGCCAAAACTCTGATGGTACCAGCATACCTCGCCTTGCTGAGGTGCCTGCTGGTGTGTAGCTGGACTTTGGTTGCGCCTAAAGCTATTGGACGGTGACCTGCGACCTCTAGAGTAGCTTCTGCCGTAATTCCGACCACGTGCCTGATCGCGCACCTGCAGGGCGGAGATTTGTTCTCGCACCGCCGCTAGTTCTTGTCGCATTTCTTGCCGGATCTCTTGTCGGACCAGCTCAAGGATCTCTGTTTTCCCTGGTGCTGATGCAGCTGCTACTGAAGGCCTGGAGGACGCATCTGCTATTACGTCCGCCAGTTCAGCCACTTCATCCAGCTCTTTGTTTTGTTGCGTGGCCAAGATCACCTTCATTGCTTGTGGAAGTCGTCCTGTCCGTCGTTTACGGCTGTTCCTGCCAACGTCCGGAGATGTCGGAGGAATCTTCATCATTTCTTGTTATTTTAACGATTTACCACGGGATGTGAAAGATGCGGCTTCGTTATTTGTTTTTTTAAGAAACGTCTGAAGCATTACTACCTCTCCTCAAACCTTTAAAACATCCTTCATACATCCTCTTCCTTATCCCTTTCCTTCCTTCCTCTTTTCCATTTCCCGATGTCATATTTTAGTGTATTAATCTTGTAAATAATGCAATGTAATTTTAAAGCTTTATCTCCCCACCAAATTTCGGTACAATAAATGATATCACTAAAATAACTAAAGATTGGTTGGAAGATATTGTCTAAATGCAATAAGCCCGCCCTTGTACATGAAGTTTTAGATAAATAAAAATAAATAAATAGAATTGAAATTTCTATTGCTCTCCAACTGTATTTCTTGAAGTAATCTTTGTCGTATAAAATTAATATTTGGCAACATGTTTTTTCATGTATTACTTTAATTTTGTAGACTTACTATAAATTCTGTGATTGTGAAAAATGCATTCCTGACGACGGTAAAACATTTTCCATTTTTAACCAATGAAATAAATAAATCCGAGATCAATTTCGAAACACCAAAATTAGTAATGCTGTCCTCAGGTTATGTGTTAATGAATAAAAACGCATATTTTAAGGTCTCACATACAAATTCCCAGAATGCGTAATTGCCCTAGTCTGCTCAAGTTACAGGTTATACACCGTGTCCCACGATGAGACGCGAAACTCCGGAGGGTGATTGATTTTTCATGGTATTCTGAGAAAAAAATCCTTACAAAGTTTTTTGATCCGGGCATTTTTGATAATTAATTTTAAAAAAGTATTAATAAAAAGCGACTATGTAATACTGGCTTCTGTTTGAAATGCTAGTGGCGGGGGTGGCTGTGGGCGGGGAGGAGTGGGGGTCCGCTCTGGTCACCGAACGAACATTCAAAATTCGAATTTCATATCTGAAACGTGCAGGTCACGTGGTGTTAGCCAGTTCAAAAATGGACGGTATTACACGCGTGAATTTTTATTCATATTTTAATCATTTTTTTAAGAAATTAGAATTGAGTTTTTTGAAAAACTTTACTAAGATTTTTTTCTCAGAATATCATGAATAATCACCCTCTGGAGTTTCGCGGTCTCATCGTGGGAAAGGGTGTATAGTCCTACCGCTAGGAGCTTGGGTTAAACAGTATCTTTAATTGTAAATGGCGCTATATAAGTTCTGATTATTATTATTATTATGTACATACAGTAATAAGAAATTGTAAATAATTATGTTCATTTTTTACTGAGAAATAAATGAAATTTGTTTAAAATAATGTTTTTATTTTTAATACCATTGTCTTATTATTGCAAAGCATTGTTATAAATCCTGAGACGTCTGCCTTTGACAATTCATCGGCAGTTTACATCAGAACTTCAGGATGTAGGACCTGACGCACGGAAACTGGCGGCCGATCTTGTCACTTGGAGGCAGTTTGTGGAATCCATATGCTCCACATAGGGAGTGGATATGGAACAATGATTATACGGCGACCTCCGTAGCGTAATGGCTAAGACGCTGGACTCACGATTCACGATACGGAGGCTCCGGGTTCGATTCCCAGTGAGAACACAAAAATCAAGTTGTAATTGTTGGGGTAGTTAAAAAAAAGCGTTTATTTTTCTACAAAAAAAAATTTGAAATGCATATTCTGATGGCGGCTTAACAGGACAGAAGGCGGCAAAGAAAACTACATTGGAGATGGCGCTGTTTCTGAATCAAAGATATAAAACTTGATTCTCATGTACTTCAAAAATATTATCGATGTCTCAACAAAAACCCAGTCACAGAGGCTCTGGAAAGGAATACGGATATCTAGGCGTTTACAGGGCGTATGACCTGTCATCAGCTGGGCTGAGTGGCCACTTGACGTATGACAACATTCCCCATCCTGCCGATCATCAGATAACCATATCTAGATATCTATATTGCTTTCCAGAGCTTTAGGAACTAAAAACATTACAGTAAAAATTCAATAATTTATGTATCTGAGATTACAAGAGTTATGAATAAACACAAAATACTAAATATTTTTACCAGGGAAACATAATATTGAGGAGGTGTCTGAAATTTTAATGTCACATACAAACATGGAAATTTACGTAACTGGGATCTTTTAGAATAAAAAAAAGTTGTCTGTTATAAAATAAATCATATTGTCGGTCGTCTCCTGGAAAATATAATATTTTGTAGATTGGTTAATGATATGGTGTATCAGGAAAATAAAATCTACCAGGCAAACATAATATTGAGGAGATATCTGGTATTTCAAATAAATAAACAAGTGCACGCCGGCCGTATCAGGGAATAAAGTCTACCAGGCAAACATAATATTGATGAGGTGTCTGGAATTTCAAATAAAAAAAAAAAAATGGATGACCGATGGATATAGTGCATCAGGGGAATAAACTACCAGGCAAACATAATATTGAGGAGGTATCTGGTATTTCAAATAAATAAATAAGCGCACGCCTACCGTATCAGGAGAATAAAGTCTACCAGGCGAACATAATATTGAGGAGGTGTCTGGAATAATTTTAAATAAATGCACGCCGACCGATGATATGGTGCATCAGGGGAATAAACTACCAGGCAAACATAATATTGAGGAGGTATCTGGTATTTCAAATAAATAAATAAGCGCACGTCGGCCGTATCAGGAGAATAAAGTCTACCAGGCGAACATAATATTGAGGAGGTGTCTGGAATAATTTTAAATAAATGCACGCCGACCGATGATATGGTGCATCAGGGGAATAAACTACCAGGCAAACATAATATTGAGGAGGTATCTGGTATTTCAAATAAATAAATAAGCGCACGCCGACCGTATCAGGAGAATAAAGTCTACCAGGCAAACATAATATTGAGGAGGTATCTGGTACCTATTCCAAATAAATAAATAAGCGCACGTCGGCCGTATCAGGAGAATAAAGTCTACCAGTAACTCAATATAAATCATTGAGCTGCAGATCAGCTCGCAGCTCAAAGCAGTTGAGCTTGAGTCGTGAACCGGCTCGCAGATCAGCTCAAATTCGACCCGCGCAAGGAGCTGTGAGCTGCGAGCTGCTGAGTTACAAAGTGTGCAGCGAGCTAATGGCGAAAAGCGAACTGTTCCATTGTTGATGTGTTTATTTATTTTATTTATTTCAGTTCTTTAGAACATTACATAAAAAATCCAATTCATTTTTAAATACTACTACTTTCCCTTATCCGCACCCAATGGTGCATAGGGCACTGCATTGGTACACCAAGTGCAGTGTATCTTGATCATTTTATTACATAAAGGCAAGATGGTCAGTCTTACGCTTCAGTACCAGTCCAAGGTATCACACATGAAATATCAATATGAAAATCTCATTTTAAATAAATATTTCATGTTGACCCCCTACGGGAATCGAACCCGCGACCTCAGGCACGGTAGCCAAATGCGCTACCACTATGCTACGAGGCGGACATTCTAAATACAAATCAATAATAAATCATACATGACAATAGATAGTTATATGTTAGTATAATGATATAAAAAAGTATAGAAAGAAAAATTATAAGTTAGAAAGTGCTTTCCTAACGGAAGACCCACTGTCGTGAAATATGTCGACATCCGAGGTGATGCGATTAAGTAACAAGATTGCTCTACCAACAGGCATAACCATTGGCAGGTTGGTTCTGCATCGTGGTAGGTAAAACAATCGATGCTGTCTTTGACGAAGATAGTTATCAGGTACGAACAGACCTACATCCATCAGAATTTCTGAGTTATGTATGCGACCACCAATCACCTGAAAGAAGTGAACACCCAAATGGACGTCCCTCCTCCTCCATAATGACTGATAGCCTAGCATCCCTAGTAAAAAGTCGGTTGGGAAGAGCCAAGGAAAATATCCATATTCCTTTAGGTACAGATAGCGCAGAAATTTCTTCTGTACTCTCTCCACCAACAAAGAGTATCGAGCCTCATGTGGCGACCAAATAATCGAACTAAACTCCAACCGACTTCTTACCAAGGAATTATACAATGTCCTCATTCATAACCTGAGTGTTGGAAAAATAGAGTTAATAGTGTTGACATAATAGAGTTAAATATCCTACCTCGGCAGCTTGTGCGCCAGGAAGTCCCGGTCGTGGAGGTGCGAGAGCAGAGAGCAGGAACCTGGAGTTGTGAGAGGTGGTGACGAGCAGCGAGGGCTCGCTCCACCCGCTCCACTCGCTCCACTCGCTCCACACTCGCTCCACCAGGGGAGAGTGAGCCGGACGAGGTGAGACACCTGAAAAATCATTATTTAAATTGTGTCGGTTAAGCAGCGCGTGGTTTCCGCGTTGAGCTATCATGCATGAGGACGCGGGGTAATATTCCAGGGATTTTAATTGTAATTTAATTTTTAATTAAATTTTTTTTTACCACCTCAACAGGCCCAGGAGGCCCAATTACAGAGGGAATAACGTCACAAACACCCAGGCTTGAGAAAAAAATTTTTTTTTTTTTGTGTTCTCACCGGGAATCGAACCCGGAACCTCCGTATCGTGAGTCCAGCGTCTTAGCCATTACGCTACAGAGGCCGCCAAATATATGATATATGATAATATAGACAATATAGGATATGGAATATATTAATATATATAATGAATATCAAAAATGGAATATCAAATATTAAAAAAAATATATCAATATTAATGATTAATTTTTAAAAAAAATAAATTATACAATTTGACATCTCAACAGAGACGAGAAGTTTGGAAGGGAATATGGACATCTAGGCGTATACAGGGCTTATGACCTGTCATTGGCTGGGTTAAGTGGCCACTTGATGTATTACAACATTCCCCATTTCACCTTAGTATTTGATATCCATATCTGCCAATTTACAATAAAATGGCGCGACGCTTCACATGTGAACACTCTCTGTCATCCATTGAGAAAATTGCTAAAGCATTTTAGCAGAAACCTCATCTTCAGGCGTTTCCTAGTAGGTGATATAATTCGGTAATGAATCTCACTTGCAATCATAAAGGTTTCTGCTAAAATGCTTAGCAATTTTTCAACAATGGATGACAGAGAGTGTTCACATGTGAAGCGTCGCGCCATTTTTCATTTATATTGGCAGATATGGATATCAAATACTAGGTGAAATGGGGAATGTTGTAAATCAACATCGTGTGAGCCACTGAAATCATTTTTTTGATTGTGTCGGTTAAGCAGCGCGTGGTTTCCGCGTTGAGCTATCATATGCCATAAGGACTAGGGTAATATATTCCAGTTCGTTTCTGTTGAGATGTCAAATTTTAATTATATTATTTTTTAACCACCTCAACAGGCCAGGTTTTTGTCAATTACAAGTAGGGGAACACGTCAAAACACCCAGGCTTGAGATAAATTTTATTTCATATTTTTTTTTGTTTGGACTAGGGTAATCGAACCCGGCTTCCTCCAGAATTAACTAGAAGTGTGCGGTGGTTTGACTTTACACAGAGGTGAGGCAACGGAACAGCAATAATTGGTATCTACTGAATATCCAATATGTCAAAATATTCGGCTGGCTAGGCCATATACTATTAATGCCTCCCAAAGAGAGCCTTAACCATGCATTTAATAATATTATAAAAAATCAAATTCTCGGCGTCCTGGTCGTCCACTTGACAATTCGTCGGCAGTTTGCGAAAGCTGCTGCGGGACGTGGACTTGACTTGGAAGGATGCACGGGAGCTGGCGGCCTGATTGGCTTAGGCAGTTAAAAAGTGTACTTTTAACAAAAATCTTCTAAGCATCTATATATGTATTACTCCACATATTTTCACCTTATATATGATAAGAAGAAGATTTAATTTTTTTTAATCAATTACATTTTGCTAAAAATGTATACATTGTCTGTTGTCATCACTGTTACCCATTAAGCCCATCACTGCTAAGCATTATACATTAATATGACGGGAGCTTCTGGCAATTTCGCAGCGAGATATACATTTCTATACAAATAAAAACTACATAATTCAAATAAGGTTTTGCTAATGCTTTTATCATCATATTGGAAGACAAAAGTAATTTATACAAGCGTATTAGTATGTATTTTATATTTTAAATTGGCAAACAGAAAGGTATAAATACTGAATCATAAAAATAAAAAAGAAATACATAATACAGTAAGTTTTACTATAATTTTTTACAACAGAAAGGTACATAAATTTCCTATGAAAATTATAATTCCTAAATCGATAATAATTTATAGCTCTTCTACTGTTGACTCGAAAATTTGTATAGAAAATAGACATAACGCGTTTACTAAAGTTATGAACAATGTATTTGGACAAATTCATATGAAAAAATATATAAATTATATTTATATTAATTTTAATATAATATATTGGACTGTGATGGGCTTAGTGGTTTGTTGTTTTCCCAATAACAGTGATGGATCTAACTGTAATTAACTAGAACCAAATTCTACAAAACAAAACCCAGACTAAATATACCATATTTTCACAGCATTAACTTAAGTGGTATGCGGTCATCCGGCGATAGGCGATTCGGTGGTAGGGGTGTATTGGGGGGTTGGGTAGATGAGTAGGGATGGGAAAATATTGTTAAAACATATGCTATTATTACTTAAATTTAATTGACAATTTTTAATTAAGTTTTAAATTTAATTTTACAGATTTTTTTTTATTTCTAAAATTTAAAATTATTATTGAGATATCCTCTCCTCTTTTATTTTAGAAAAAAAAAAAATCTGTAAAATTAAATTTAAATTTAATTAATAACCAATTAAATTTAAGTAAAAGCCCTATGTTTAACATCTTTCCCATCCCTACTCATCTGCCACCCCCCAAATACCCTACCACTACTACCTCATAGGTAGCCACACTTACTTATTAGGTACTTATTCTATATAACTTTTACTGTTAAGTTTTTAGATGATAAGTAGCCCTGAGGATGACCAGTAGGTCGAAACTAGTTGGCTAAGTGTATAAAATAATAAAAAAAGTTAATAAAAAACAAAGTTTTTAATTTTATTTATTCAAGTTCATTAATATAAGATTAAGATAAGGATAAACATATAAGAAAGACATCTCAGCCGAGTACTCAGCTAAACTACCTTAAACTACGATTATTAGATTAGTCGCTACTCAATACACCTGCACTTAAAATAATCATAGCTTCTTTATTTCTTTTAAAATATTCATTGTAAAACAAATGAAAAAGCTAAATAGGAACTAAGAGTAGTACATATTTAAATGAAACCATTACTAGATACATAGAAGTATTTTAAAGTATGATGAAGAAGCTGCTTCAAAATCAAGTTTGAATACTCAGGAAATCATCGTCGGGAAACGTCAAATAAGAGTTTACAAAAATTTTATAGTAAATGAATACAAAGATTTGGAAAACCTTCATCCAACGATTCCAAACCATCCATGCGCTTTGTAGCTGCTAGATGTAGTTAAACTTCAAGTCCAAGCGCCTTTTTAAAACTAATTTCAACTTTTAATTCTGCTTTCAACGTATGTCCTATACCTTTGTAATATTACCTATATAATTTACTAGTTTCAATTAATCTATGTAAATTAATTAACTTCAAAAAATTTTCTTTTATTATGCAAGTCCCTAACTGTAGGAGACTAGAATAGAACCCCAACCGTTCATGCGCTTGGTAGCTGCAAAACGTGTTGTGGTCTAGCCTCTTTATTGTACAGCGCTCTTGAGGCGATTTCTCGCGAAAATAGCGCTTTATAAATCATCCTTAAATAACGAAACTTCAAGTTAGCGTAGAGACATGCTTGGACGGATTCGAAAAACCATTCAAACATGGAAACTGCAAGTAAGTGTCCAACTTAGAACTTGCTTGAGTACACCATATGACTTCAGTGTAAAATAAAGTATAATTTAATGCAAAGATTGGGAAAACCATTTATGATTTTAAGAAATTACATATGTTTTTGATTAACCCCACGTCTAATACCCTCCTCCTTTTTCCGGGCTTGGGACCGGCAGCAGCGTCGGTATAGTCGTTACCGAAACTGCAGGCGGAGTTGATTTTTTTTTAATTTTTTAGATTTTAAATAATTTAAATTAATTATTTATATTATATATAAAATTATATATAATATTTGTTATTAAAAAAAAAATCATCACTGTCACCCATGTTAATTATTCCCAATAACAGTGATAGATCTAGCTACCATCAAAACTACAATTATAATAAATAAAATCCACACCAAATAAAGCTATTATCTTCATTATATATTCATCCATAAATTTATAGACTAAAGCAAAAACATGATAATGTACATGTAAAAAAAAGTTAGTTAAGGATAAATATATGATAAAAAATATATAAGAAAAGACAAAAAAGGCCGAGTACTCAGCTAAACTACGTTTCCCAAAATACTAAAAACCCATCTACAGAATAGTCGCTACACATGCACATAAAATAATCATGGTTTTTCAATTTATTTTGAAATATGTAATGAAATGTGTAATGAAAAAGCTAAATAGGTATAAAAGGCATTTATATATAGTGAAATTTAATAAAGAAATAGTGAAATTTAATGAATTTAATTAAATTTAATGAAGCAGAAACGAAACTTGAATAAAGAATGATAAAAAACCCATTTCTTACGGTATTAACCGTAATTGAAAGTGGGACAATAGATCTGCCTAATACCCGGCCAAACATGCGCGCGCCACCGCAGCGCCAATAGGCCTATCTCGTCGCGCTACTCCGACCCAGCGTGCGCTGGTAGCAGAAGCGCCGCATCCGAGAAGCACGCCAGGCCTAACCCTGAAAGGGCTCGACCCGCGGCGTGACACTCGGCTGCGGGCCGCTGTACGCAAACGCCGCCTGTACTGGCCAGGTACTCCGCACTAACCTGAAGGTCGCATCACCCTGGCCAAGGCCCAGAGTCAAGCCCCTCCTGCAGCGCGAAGTAGCTGGCGCTCCAAACACCCTCACATGTCGAGAGGACCTTGTGTGCTACTGCTACGGACTACTAGGTCGCCGCAAGCGGCAGTTAAGCAGGTCGTAGGCTAACGGAAGACGCGCGGAACCTCGACTGTGCGAGGGCATTTGGGTACGGTGGAGCAACGGATACGAAGAAGGGGCCCTAGGAGCTACAGGGACGGCTGCAAGGCCGGGTAAGAGGAAGGCCAAAAAGGAGAAGAAAGATAAAATTAAACTAAAATAATCTAAGAAATCTACTTTCTTACGGTATAAACCGTGATTGAAAGTAGGAATTAGTGGTGGGGGGGAACCACGTGCTAGTAAGCAAACAACAACTCAATTACATATTTCAAAAAATAAAATTGGAATGAAGTACCTTTTGAGCTGAAAAAAATAAAAGAATTATTATACATACTTAAATATCAAAACAAATTATCTGTCAAGGCATTCAAAAGCAAAACAGCAAAGTAAATATTACATATGAGCAGAATAATTAAAAAAAAATAAAATTGAAATAAATAATGGCATAAATTAAAGTAAGAAAAACTGCATCTTTTAAAATCCTGAAAAAAAGCATAAATGGCATATAATAAATAGAAAAAGATCATAAAATAACACATACTTAAATGTCAAATAAATAACATTAAATGAAAGGCATATCAAAGCATATCAAAACAACACAGTCAGTATTATTATAATCCTGAAAATAGGAAGAAATGCATCTAGCCTAGCCTAGACAACGACAATGACCAGATGCCAACACGAAAAAACGGCCTATAAATCACATCGTGCATTTCTCATTATTGCAATACCCTGTGCATCTTGGAAAACGACAACGACAACAACGACAACAACGACAACGACAACGACGACGACGACAACGACAACGACAACGACAACGACGACAACGACAACGACAACGACAACGACAACGACAACGACAACGACAACGACAACGACAACGACAACGACAACAACGACGACAACGACAACGACAACGACAACGACAACGACAACGACGACAAGACTAACAACAACGACGACGACAACGACAACGACGACAACGACAACGAACGACAACGACAACGAACAACGACAATGTGTTGGAATCGATTCAGGAACCTCATGCGTGTTAGCCTGACACGCTACCACCATGTCACATAAACGATATATTCATTACGGAATAATTTCATTAACATTTCGCAGTTTACGTCGGACGTTTAATGCCTAAAAATAAATCGTAGCAAAATATCGTAGGTACCTATATTGGAAAACACATATAACACATGTCAAAATAAATTACTTGTAAACTCAATTAAGTTTACACAGTAAGTTTACATATATATTAGGCATAATCTTGTAAAAGACACTACGTATACCTCCTGAGAGCCTTTTACCATGCTTGCCCATTTTACATGGCATCAGGTATCCGGTGTCCTCGACGTCCACTGTTGACAATCCGTCGGCAGTTTGCGTCAGAGCTGCGGGACGTGAACTTGGGAGGATGCACGCGAACTGGATATGGAATGATGACATCAATCTGTAAAGGCGTACAAACGATGCATAAAAATAACAGTTCACGTGACGGACAATTTTTTATCAAACTGAATTATTACTATCTTGGTATATCTACATAATAATTTTAGTACTAGTAAATATATTTTTTTTTTTTACGATTCTAAATCAATTATATCACTATCTGCTTTTATACAAAAAACATAAACTGTCAGGTCTGCCAAACGACGCGCCGACTACAATTTTTTTTTTTTTTTTTTTTTTTTTTTTTATTTATAAAAATAACATAACATTTTTTTTTCCTCTTTATAATATGTATTAACTTATTCCTCTATGTTTCACTGTTGTTATTTTAATGAATTCTGTAAAAGGCAATTGCGCCGTCTATAAATAAATAAATAAATATTTATTTTTTTTTTTTCAAACTGTTATCAAATATCATGTATTTTGCCAAATTAATACTATCCATAAAGAAAACAAAATTTGAAAAAACGCGTTTTAATAAGAATTTGACCAATTTTGCTTAATCTGCCATACTTATGAAATCTTTTGTGAAAAAAAAAAAAACAAAATTTAAGCTCAGGTTAAAAAGTCATATTACACAATCGTCTCCAAATACGATGTAGATTCACCAGTTTTCGTGTTGTACATCGAGTTTTTGTTACACCCCTGTATAATCTTCGAACAAAAATTCACTAGAAGGGACGTTTCCATCAGTTTCCATACAAATTTTCTAAAAATATACGCTCCCTAGTTAATTTCATAACACACTAATTATCAAATTCCACCGCCTAAAGACTCCAGCACTTAGGCCAATACACGAAACGTGTGACGTAGATGTCTAGTGATAACGTAGAGCTGTTTAGCGTAAAAATAGCAAATTTAGATATTTCTCAGGATCCAATCATAAAAGCAACACTATTATATAAAAAACCAAATTACTGAAGAATGGAATTTAAACTTTACAATACTCTCCTATCAGGAAATTTAAAAATAGTTATAAAACTTCATTGGTTGAAAATTCGTCATTAATTTTAATTTTTTATTTATTTCATATTTTACTTTTTTTTTCCTAATGAAATACCTCGCTGGGCAAAGCCCGTGTTGAGGTATTCATTTACAATTAACATTTACATTTACAGGTATGATACCTTTAAAGAAGAACAATAAAAAAATATATATATTTTTATATTTATTTAGTATATGTATATAATTTTTTACATAGACTAATATATTTTACATTACACTTAATTTATTTTTTTCCTAACTATTCTTATCCTATCATTATTATTAATTCAATTTAGCCATGATATAATACGAGTATCTACACTCTACACTAATATTTCTCCCATATATATTTTTTACACTTAGCCCTAAATAACTTTAAATTTTGTTCATTTTTTAATTCATCTGGCATCTCTTCATACATTTTGATGCCCTATAATGCATTGATAATGCATTAGGTACCTACAATTAACAACACTGCAAACTATTTATATAATATATATGCTATACATTTATATAATATACATGCCACGCGGACCGCGATTATTGCCAATTATTGTGTAATAAGCTTCTCCTTTTTTATCTGCAAATGAGTCACCGACACCAAAGCGCACTTTAAAGGGGACACTGAAAACTGTACAGTTTCTTGTTCAGTAAACTGTACCTACAGTCTGTCAAAAAAACACGCTAAATATGTATACTTTTTAAGCGCTATCCTAAGTTATTATCGTAGTGTACACTCGGGAAAATTTTAATGTATCTAATAATGTGAATATATTACTTTTGTATTTTACGTTTTTACAAGAATTCAATATACTTAAACGTTTAAATAAAAAACGTAACTGCCAACGGTCAGCCAAACGTCACGCCGACCATTCAATATTCTTTACAGTTTTCGCTTTATTATAACCATTAAAATGGTTTTCAAATAACCTAAGCACCATTTTAAAATAAGTAAAATAATACTCACTGAATTGCGTTTTGATTAAGACTACTATCATGTCATAATTAAAAATGAATAAAAATGATCGATTCTCGTAATCGGCATATTTATAACATGAACTAACTATTGCCACAAATTACTCACGATTAATTATTATCCCTTAGGGGTAACTTTATAATTAATTTTTGAGAGGATAGTAAAACGCCACGCCACGCTGTCCTGGCAAAATACTTCTCTTGCTTCCTCCACAACATTCATACATCTTCTCATGCACGCACGTCGTCTTTATTCCGACTTCTTACATGCCCACTTTCAAGAAAACTTGATCATGCCATGTTCAACAATTTTTTTCTCGGCCTTCCTCGACTTCTACATCCAGGCACAGTCGCATCATATATTTTTTTAGCCGTTCTTTTCATTATCCATTCGCTCTACATGACCGAACCAACGTAAAAGACCTTTCTTAATTTTGTAAAATAATGCTTATCTCACACCTTGCATTCTGCTCTAATTTCAACATTAGTGCACCTATCATACATAGTCATATTTTTACCACACATTCGCCTGAGAGATCAGAAAAAAATATGCAAGGGTAAATAACTACCATAGCGTTCTAAAAAACACATCGGAGTTCGATTATCTTAATTACTATATTAATATACTATCTTTATTATTAAAATAGTTTTAAATTTTGGCAAAAAATACAAATTGGCTATGGTAATGAACAATGGCGTGGCAGAATTTTATTTACTAAAGAAACTGTTATCCGCACCCCCTGGTACACCAATTACAGTGCCTTGATCTTTTTTTTATTACGCGCAGGCAATATGATCAGTCTTACGCTTCGGAACTAGTCCAAGGTCCAAGGTAAGGCAAGGTAAGGTACACAAAGTGAAATAATGACAGCAATAGGTACAGGCGGCGGCGCGGCATCGCCAACACCATTTATTACGCCATGGCGTTACGCGATGATGCAATCATTTAGCAAAAAAAAAATTGCAAACGATTTAAAAATAATGATTATTAACTTAACGCAGTTATCGTCAGGAACTGCGAGACGCTGAAATACTTCCGAACACTTCTAAATTTGTGGAATCCATATGGGAATATAGAATGGTAATATTTAATTTTAAAAATGTAAAATAAGTCGCATATGGAATCTATACACTAAAGCACCAATCATGATTAAATTAGAAACAAGAAGTCACGAAAAACACGTTTACTATTGATTCATCTAAAAAAATTGGCACTACATACCTAGATTCTTGTCATCACGTCCTCGGCGTCCTCGGCGTCCGCGTCCGCGTCCTGGATGTCGGAGCTGCGGGACGTGGGCCTGACTTGAGGACGCACGGGAGCAACTAGCGGCCGATCGCTTAGCTCGGAGGCACAGTTGTGGAATTCCATTTGCGTCACACAGGAAAGGGTATGCAATCTGTAATAAACAGACATGTTTCACTTTTTTTTTTATCCGAAATTATTTTGAAAATTCGTAGATGGATTTAATATTGCTTAAATAACCAACATTTTTGGTTTGCAATGCACGAGGTCATGCAGGGGGGGTTAATATTAAATATTTATAAGTAATCACTTTTCAATTTGTTTTTATTTTCAATGAAGCCTAAGCGGCTTGTGCTTGAAAATTGGATATCTTTGAACTCGAGACCACGATGCTACCACTGGGCCACCGCCCGTTCATATTGTTTCGCCTTGTGAAGACATTTTTAAACTGTCGTCACTAAATGAAAATAAACAGAGCCAAAATAGTTTGATTTAAATATAATATGGAGTTCTATTTATAAACCAGTTTTTGTGTTAGCAATAGGTAACGATTGCGAAACACAAGGATAATCCCGTCAGGATAAATTACCCTATGGAGACTTATTTCTTCTTGCTCTCCTTTATGAATACTTAAAGGGTGGTAGGTGGTTAAATAGCGAAAGAGTATGAACTTTAAACACTATTTTATTTTAAGTAAAAGTACAAGTAGATATTACACTAATACAAGATGGAAGTCGATAATATTATGAGCCCTGCAGCATCGGCTCTTACAGTTTATATACCCCATTTTTGGGGGTAGCGTACTTTCAGCATCTTCGAGTCAATGAACTTATAATTACACGATTCCCACATTTTTGGGTGATCCATATGTACTTTCAGCATCTTCTAGTCAATGACCTAATAATTACACGATTCCCACATTTTGGGTGATCCATATGTACCCCAGTAAAGAGGGTGCATTTTAGTTTGTTTATCTTGTTTAAAAGGGTTTGAAGTGTCGCATGCACTTATGGTCGGGATATTACACCTCCCCCATTAAGACGTGAGATACCGTTTTAAGGTATCGGAGTCAAAACATTTAAATGCACAAATAGATAGCAATATAAGTATGTTAAGTAATTTATCAAAATAATTAATATTATTTAAAAATCTTATATAATAAAGATATTTTTAAGTGGTTGCAAAATTATAACAATTTGTTGTTTTCAACAAATGCAACATTTTAAAATCTTAAATATAATATGTATTGTTTTTACATTTTTATTACAAATATAAATATAAAAGAATCATTAAAGTTATACAATATTATTCCTTTCATTGGTTGATCAATCATATGTATTTTCCTTAATTATAGGTCTTTTTAACAATCTTTCATTTGATTGGGTATTCGTAGTTTCAGGTTCATTATTTATATTATTTTAATGAAATTGAAGGGTATCCTTGCACATTATTATCTGGTCTTCTAGGATTGTAGCATTGATTATAAATTTGTATACACAAATTTTTATCAAATAGTTTCTTACAGAAGCAATTTTTATAAATCTTATAAGCAGCATAGAGTGTGGCTAATATCGAAAGAATAACAATTACTGAACTATAGTAATTCGAATATTTAATAATATTGGTTTATTTTTAATTACATTCAATTGATCATTAAGTTGATTCAATTTATGTTAGCTATTTTCAAGTCATCAAGATTTACATTAGTAAAACTTATTGGTGTTAAATATGGGATTGTATCATTTATTTTATCTTTAAGACAACAACAATCATCATCTAAAATATTAAAAGTTTGTGTAATTGGTATTATCTGTGTTACAATGTCGTTGTTTGCCACAAATTCCATCATTCGTGTATATGCTTTACATGATTTTTATTTAAATTTAATATTCCAGTACCTATAATGTTGGTTTCTTGAATAGTTTTATTTTTACAATCAAAAGTTAATCTTGTATTACTTTGATTGTACAAATATCCATCTATTGTTGGTGTTTTTTGCCAAATATCAATTTTTCCATATAAATTTTTGAAGTTACATGAATCTGGTAATCTTGCAAAATTATCAATTAATAAAAGAACTTCGCATATGGCGTTACTTTCAATCGTGAATATACTTTCTTCCTTACAAATATAATGTTCATTAGATAACTTTTTACATTTTTCAATGTCATTAAATCTGATATATAATAATTTTTTCTTTTGTAAGTCCAACATAATTAAAATCATTTTGAATCATAGCATATGTTTTTTGGGTTTTGTACATCATGTGGTATAGGTAAAGGTGTTACTTTATACAATGCAAATTCTCTCTGTGTTGTGTCAAAGGAATCAAAATTACATAAACAATTTTACCATCTTTAAAATAAGATTTCAATTCTGCAATATCAAGCAAGTTTACAGCATTATCGATGTTTAATGGTAAGGGAAGTTCTCTACCTTGTGTTAGGTAACCAGAACTAATAGACAATTCTTTAAATAGTTGATTAGCAGTTAAGACTGAAGGGTGTACTAAATTTTTCTTACTAAACATTATTGACTGAATAATGTCATTAAACTTTTTTTTTAGGGTGTTTAATATATCTTGAATTAAATTTAATTGATATGATAATATAACATTACTTTCTAATCTTTTCATTCTGTTTGATCCTTCTAACATATACTCGTTCATCTTTTCAATGTTTCTGTTTAGCGTATATTCGTTACGATTCAATTTTTGTATAGAATTATTAAAATTAGTTATTGTAGAAATAACAACTTGAGTTTGGTCCTGCATTAATGATATTAAATGTTTATCATCTTCAGAAAACTTATTAATTGCATTATCATAATACTCGGCGTCTTCCGCATCTAATGTACCGAATATGTTTTTAAATATTTTTCCTATTCCATCGACCCAACCTCTTTTAACGCGTTTTTGATCATTTTGCGTAAGGTGCGCTAAAGAATCTATATCATTCTGAAGGTCATTAAGATTTCTTTTATATATTTTCTAAAATATTTTTACAATTATTAAATTTATCTTTTAATTCAATTTTCGAACATAATGTTAAGGTTTTGGTGTATATTCCATATAGATTGTCAAAGTGTGGTTGTAAAAACGATATATTTTGAAAGGTTATAATTTTCCAATGATCATTGTATAATTTCGTTGTTCCGATTGCATCATAATACAATCCGGGTCCCTTTGCTATTTTTTCTCGATGTGCGGGTCTGCTCGCGCCATGGAGACTGACAATAACATCCTAAAACAAATTATTAATTATGGTTTTTGATGAAAAGGTTTTATTTCGTTTACATGATATTTAACATGTTTCTTATTAATTAATATAGTAACATTTACGTTACCATCAATCCTTATTTTATAAGGTCCTTTATACGAAGGTGATAAGGCCTTCTTTAACCTAAGATGATTTTTAATTACTACCATGTCTCCTACTTTATATTTGTGTGAGGAAGTATTTTCGTCATATCTGGTTTTTGATTTTTCTTTCGATGTTTGAATATTTTCCCTAGCTAGTTTGTGGGTTTTATTTAATCTATATTTTAATTGTGAAACGTATTCGTCATAAGTCGGTGATGAAGAGTCATTTTTAAATAATGAATTTGGCATAATTGCTTTCTTACCGAACACTAATTCATAAGGTGTGAATTTAGTTGTAGTGTGAATATTAGTATTATAAACTAATCATTGCAATAGGTAAAAATTGGTCCCAATTCGATTGATCTTTATTTGTATAATGTTTAAGGTAATCTTTTAAAGTACTATGGCTTCGTTCTAACGCGCCATTCGTCATAGGGTGATAAGGGGTGGAAGTTTTATGTTTTGTATTTAATAATTTAGTTACTTGAACAAACGTTTTAGACATAAAATTTTGTGCTTGATCAGTTAATATTGATTTAGGTATTCCAAAACATGAAATAAAAACTAAGAAATGGTTTGCAGTTTCTTCTGCAGTAGCATTTTTCATTGCGAAAGCCTGACTGAATTTCGTTAGGTCGTCTTGAAGAGTTAGTATAAATCTATTTTTATCATTGGTTTCCGGTAGGGGGGTCCAACGATATCTAAGGCTAATCTTTCGAAGGTTCCTTTGAAGTTGAAGTGATTTCCATAGGGCTTTTTATTATTTTTCCTTGAGGTTTTATTCAGTTGACATTGTTGACAATTTTTAATATAATTTTCAATACATAATTTCATTCCTGTCCAGGTATATTGATTTTTAATCCTGTTATACATTTTATATAAAATCCTAAATGTCCAGCTGTTGGTACATCGTGATTTTCTATTAGAACTTGAGAAACGTCTTCTTGGTTAATTACTTTTATAATATTTAAATAAATATTAATTATTATATTTACGTCGTGAAATATGTAAAATATCATTTCTTTTATTTTATTGAAGTTTAACTGATTTTATTGGGTCTTTAAAATCAGAGATAGCGATTTCTTTTACGTTATCCGTAACAAGTGTATTTCTCAAATTAATAAGTGATGTGAATATATCTTGATAAGAGGGTTTGTCATAATGATTTACTTTAACAAACATGTGGTAATAGGTTTTTCCGTTACCCATGTGTCTTTTCAGTAGTAAATAATTCTCTTTCTTTTAATTTAAATTCTTCAATACTTTGCAATGGAGATTGACACATTATGTCAGTACAATAGGGAATAGAATCATCTAAATCTATAGCTGTTGGATAAACGATATTATCTAATTTAGTTTTCAGTAAATATACATTCAATTCATTAATCATTACATTATAAAAAGGTTCTTGTGGATATTTACAAGAAAATCTTTATAAGTGTCTTCGTTAGTAATAGCATTTATTGGTATTCTAGATAGACAATCTGCGTTAGAATTTATCTTTCCAGGTTTATAAATTATTTGATATTGATATTCCTCTAATTTTAAACGCCATCGAACTAACCTTGATCCAGGGTCTTTAGAATTGTGCCCAGCAAAGAGGTTTATGATCAGTTAAGATTAAAAATGGTTTTTCCATATATATATGGTCGAAAATGTTTTGTCGCCCATACTATTGCGAGATACTCTTTGTCTGTAGTGCTATAATTTCCTTCTGCTTTATTTAACGTTCTCGAAGCATATGCGATAGGTAAGTCTTTACCAACTTCGCCTTGTGAAAGTACTGCACCAATTGCATAATTGGATGCATCAGTCGTTACGATAAAAGGTTTCGTAAAATCAGGGTAATTGTAAAATAGGAGAAGTTACCAACTTATTTTTAAGTTCATCAAACGATTTTTTGTTGTTCTATTTTCCATTCAAATGGAATATCCTTTTTCAATAATGAAGTTAAAGGTTTCGTTATCTTAGAAAAGTTTTCTATAAAACGTCTATAATAACCCACTAGTCCAAGCCATGATCTTATTTCACGTGGTGATTTAGGTATAGGGAAATTCGTAACTGCTTTAACTTTTTCAGGATTAGGAGAAACTCCTTTATCTGAGATAATATGACCTAGATATGCGACTTCCTTTCGTAAAAATTCACACTTATCTGGTGTAATTTCAAATTATGTTCTCTCAATTTATTTAATATTTGACGTAATTTTGTGTCATGATTTTCTAAACTACTACCGTAGACGATAATATCGTCTAAAAATACGCAACAAGTTATTCCTTGTAAACCCGATAATACTGTATCCATAAGTCGTTGAAAAGTCGCGGGGGCGTTCCTAAGTCCAAAAGGCATTCGCGTATATTGAAAATGATTTCCTTCAGTGGAAAATGCAGTTTTCTTAGCGTCTTCTTTAGCCATTTTTATTTGATGAAATCCAGATGCGAGATCTAACGTAGTAAAATAAATACTATGTCCTAATTGATCTAAGATGTCTGTTATATTAGGTAGGGGATAAGCATCACCAATTGTTTGTTCGTTCAATTTACGGAAATCTATAACTATGCGCCACTTCTTTTCACCGGAAGCGTCCATTTTCTTTGGAACTACCCAAATAGGTGAGGAATAAGGGCTAGTAGAATGTTCAATTATTCCTTGTTGTAACATTTTCTTCATTTGTTTACTTACTTCTTCCTTATGCACATGTGGATATCTGTAAGTTTTAGTGTGAATAGGTGCATTATGTAATGTTTCTATTTTATGTTCTACTGCATCAGTTGAACTTAATGTGTCTCCTTCGAGAAAGAAAATATCGTTGTAATCTTCGCAAATGTTGTTTAGTGAATTTAATTCTTCTTGGTTAAGATGTTCAGTACGAACACAAGCTTTAACTTTGGATATTCTTTCCGAATTCGATAGAGGTTGAACTGATTTACCATTACTCGAAAAAGAATTTATTTCAAAGGGTTGTAAGTAGGTATAAAGAGATTTAACAGTTATAGTTTTCTCGGTGGTATTAAAAATCGAAGTGTACGCTTTTCCGTCCGAATCTACCTTTGTTATTGTATTAGCTATCATAACTCCTTTAAGGATTTCATGGTCCAATATCAATCCTTCTTTCACCTCTGGGTTCCTAACTTCAATTTTTATGATAGTTTCTGTTCTAGGTTTAAGTTTGAACAGATAATCTTGACTTTGAATAGGTATACTTGTATTGTCGATAACGAGAGTATTAGATTTATAATTTATTTCAACATTATTTTTCAAAAAGAAATCATGACCCAAAATACCATCATAATCTAAATTTAAAATACTTGAAATCACGTGGAATTCGTGTTCAATAATTTTTCCATTTAGTTTCAAATTTTAATTTAGTTGTACCGAGTGTTTCGCAAATCTTATCGGATTTTTCGATACCTCGCAACTTAATTTTATTATTAATATCGATATTATTTATCGAATTTTCATCAAAAATATTACCTTTAATTAGAGATACAGCAGCTCCTGTATCTAATAACATATCAGTAGTGATATCAATATTATTATTAAAATAAACATATAAACTTATGAAAGGTAATGATTTAAAATTTTCCTTTTCATTAAAATTTTCTTTAATATTAATTATGTTTTTATTATCATAATTATTTCCTTTAATATTTATCCCATTCTTAAAACTAGTCGATCGACTTATAATATTATTTCTTTCAATAGGGATAAAAGTAGAAATAGAACGTTCATTAATTTTTATTCTACCATTTTTAACTTTATCGCTAGCTAGCATTAAATTTCCGGGGTAATAACCGGGGTTAACCATAAAAACATTACAAAAATTGGAATTATCAAGACATTTATTTAAATTTTTCGTACGTGATAATATAGATAATTCTTGGCCATAAAAATATTGTCATCCATTGGGAGACAATTGCGCGCAAGTAAGCAATCCTCAGAGGCCCTATTATGTGGCATGTGATCCTTACAAAAATCTTTAGTAGCACTTTCTCTACATAAAGACCGATCCTCAGAGGCCTGTGGCATGTGATCTAAATAAACGGAATCCTCAGAGGTCCTCTTATGTGACATGTGATCCTTACAAAAATCTTTAGTAGCACTTTCTCTACATAAAGACCGATCCTCAGAGGCCTGTGGCATGTGATCTAAATAAATGGAATCCTCAGAGGTCCTCTTATGTGACATGTGATCCATTAATCCCATTGTTGCAATGTAAATTTTTGCAACTGGGTAATTTGCATCGTTTACAGGTGTTAGTCCTCCGTTGCGATGCTGAACGTGGACTGGTCTAAGTTTAAATGATTGATAACAGCACTCTTCTTGTTGTTATCTTCTCTTTCTTTTATAAAACATTTGTCAACTAAATGTCCCTTGCGCTTGCAAAACGTACAAAATTTATTATAGAAATCTGGTGAAACGTTTTTCTTGAAATTATTATTATTGTTCCCGAAACTTGATTTATTAACTTGGTTACCATTATTTTTAAACGTTGAATAAATAGGTCTTACGTTATTACCGCGTCTAGAATTAAATTTGTCGTGAAATTGTTTTGGTTGGTTTTTAAAACAGTTAAATTGAGTGTGTCCTGAACGACCGCATGTGTTACAGGTTTTAATATTTAATCGAGAAGTATTATTAATTAATTTTTGAATTTTCTCCTCCTCAATAGCGATGTTAAACGCGTCGTTAAGCGTTTTTGGCATTCGCGAACGTATATGTTCGAAATTCTCGTCGAAACGCCTATCGTGAACGTTTGCAATGCTAAATCGTTTGCGCTTGCGTATCTACCCTCTAGTTCCGATTTATTATCCGTAGAGTGATGTATAGAGGTTTTCAAACGCTTCAGACAAGTTTCAGTTCGTAATATGTATGAATTACACCTTCATTCGGAAGTTGTTTGCAATTCTGAAGTTCAAGAAGTAGATGTGTTTGGGTTTTCGTATCCCCGAAATTTTGTTTTAAGTAATCTTTCAATTCTGCCCAAGTTTCAATTATTTTATTAGAACAAGCACTTTCTGCTTTATCAGAAAGTTGGGATAAAATGTACGCTAGTAATATCTCATGTTGGGATATTTTAGCGATTTTAAAAGCACGCTCACAGTTTAGCAAAAAAAGGGTGTTAATTTATCTCGGTCCCCATCGAATGGTTTTACGAATTTCAATACGGTTGAAATGGAAATATCCGACTTAAAGTTGTCAATATCCTTAGAACCAGATGGATTCATTTTTAAAATATTTTTTCTCAATCAAATGATTTAAAAAAATGAGTTTAAGTTTAAATATAATAAAATAAATAATTTATGAAAAATATTCAAAGAAAGACTTAGACTAATGGCATCATAATATATCAATATAGTGTAAAATCTAGTAGGTACTTACAACATTTAAAACAGCTTCTAGATAAGTTTGGAACGTCTACAAAATACCTGCATTAGGTACATTTTTGGGCTCCGTAAATATGAATATTTCTGAATATCGAGGGCAGCTTAAATGGCTCTAAAATTAGGCAGCGGAGAGAAATATTATTACACTCTTGTACACTGTACTGAACAATCCTAAAGCCCCACTTTACCTTCGTGAAAAGTTTGATCATTTGTCTATTCATGGATTACCTCTTCGATCGCGTGATCAAAATACACTCCTGATACCTGCCCATAGTTCCTCCTTCTACTCCAAGTCTTTTACAGTGCATGCGGCTCGACTATGGAATCAACTCCCAATTGCTATTAAGGAAGCCGAATCAGTCACATCTTTTAAAAAACGGCTGAAAAAACACATTTCCTATCTCTTCCTTAAATTTTATTCCTGTTTTACCCCGTCTACCCTAGGTAGACATTGAGTGTGATAGTGTGTGTGTGTGTGTACTAATGGGGAGGATGAAGAGAATGTTAAAGGGTAAAAAAATTGAAGATCTGTTATTGCGCTTACGATAAATACCCGCACTACGTTCTTTATATTGGTTGGTTGGAAGAAAATTGCCAATTTGGGCAATAAACCCGCCAATGTACACAGTTATTTGTACAAAAAGTCAAATAAATAAATAAAAAAATAAACATTTTTAAAATCTTCATAACTTGCAAGATTGCTGATTTTCCCAGGAAATGTGATCAAGATCTCCTTCTGGAAATCGGCTCTGGACTTGGAATTCTGCAGTGAGTCTTGACAGACGGCGACTGGAAGCGCAGCTGGCCACGAGGAGTCAAGGTCCTATGGTCTTCTGGTCCTGGTCGTCTGCTTGAATTACGTATAGGAGATAGAGAGTTCAATTTCTTCGGCAACGAGTTGGAAAATTTTCTTCTACGAGTTTCACTGGTCTTGTTAAACGATTTTTTAATGTCTATTTTCTTCTTGGACGATTATTATAATATATATATATATTTTTTTTTTTTTTTTTAAGTTTCTTGAAGTAATAATGATTATTATTATTTTTATTAGTGTTTTTCGTGATTAAGATTTTCCGGTTTTTCTTGAGGGAGTCTTTTTGAATGTCTCTAAAATATTGCTAGTACTGTAATTCACGAATTCGCACATGCCACTTCTGACACCATTAATTGTTACACCCAATTCTGAAGTATGAAATAAAAAATCGTACAGATAATATTCATTTAACTTAGAATAGTTGTAGAAAGTTTTTGTGTTAGCAATAGGTAACGATTGCGAAACACAAGGATAATCCCGTCAGGATAAATTACCCTATGGAGACTTATTTCTTCTTGCTCTCCTTTATGAATACTTTAAAGGGTGGTAGGTGGTTAAATAGCGAAAGAGTATGAACTTTAAACACTATTTTATTTTAAGTAAAAGTACAAGTAGATATTACACTAATACAAGATGGAAGTCGATAATATTATGAGCCCTGCACCATCGGCTCTTACAGTTTATATACCCCATTTTTGGGGGTAGCGTACTTTCAGCATCTTCGAGTCAATGAACTTATAATTACACGATTCCCACATTTTGGGTGATCCATATGTACTTTCAGCATCTTCTAGTCAATGACCTAATAATTACACGATTCCCACATTTTGGGTGATCCATATGTACCCCAGTAAAGAGGGTGCATTTTAGTTTGTTTATCTTGTTTAAAAGGGTTTGAAGTGTCGCATGCACTTATGGTCGGGATATTACAGAACGAACGAATTTAGAAATAGCGGCCAACGCCACCCTTTATCAAATGCAAGCGTTGTAGGTAAGTCGGAAAAAATAAGAAAATTCTTCATGGACGCGAGATGACTCATCGTTTTTTTTACTAATAATAATTCGTTTTAAAAAATTGCGCTCGTTCATGAAAGGCAATTTAATTTTAAAATTAAATATTAGAATTAACTACGCAAAAGTGAATATAATATGTAGGTAATAGAGCGTATGATTTTTTTTTTCATAGTTCTGGTAGACTCTTTATCAGTCAAGCTACTTTAAAATATTAAAAATAAAAATATAATGTATGTAAAATCGTTTTTAAATTGAGTATAAATAATTAAGCAATTAGAATAAAAATATAAATTGTACAAATACAAATACATTAAGTATTTATTTACATGATTTTCCTATTTTTTTCATGTGTGATACCATCATAAAATGATCAAGATACACTGCACTTGGATTACCAATGCAGTGCCATATGCACCACTGGGCGCGGATAAGGAAAGTACTAGTAGTAGTAATACAAATATGTGAATATTAAACGAGTATACGCTAGAATTACGGGACGCGGACCGGGATTTTACAAAATGTGTTAGGGTTCCACACAGTGTTCGGATAAGTTCTATTTTTTTATGTAGGAAAATGGCCGAAAAAAAAATTAAAAAAAAATTATATTTACATGTAGGGGCTGTAGGGCCATGGCGCTGCTGCAGTCTTCTCCTCGAAGACTAAAGTTACTGGTGTGTTCCGTGGCAGGCGGTAGCGCGGCAGGCGCTCTCGGCGGCGGACAGACAGCAAATGCCAAGGCTGATGCCCACCGGATCGTAATAGGCCTCGGCGCCGCGCTGGGCGCAGGCGGAGAAAGTGGTGGGGCGGGGAAATTGACGCCCACAGAGCTGGATCATTGGAGAAAACATTAAAGGGGGAGATTCACTTCCGAAATTAGCGACACTCCGACGCACGACAAAATATAAAACTAGCGATTACCGACCGAGAATACAGTAACCTGCAATCTCGGCCGGTACAACACCACCAAAAATGTCGGTACCAGCAAACTGTAATCTCTGTATAAGTAAAGCAACTACCAAAAAAATGATAGTGCTGTTCTGCAATTATTCCTACTTAGAAACGTCGGCGTCGACCAAATTTATATTTATTAGGTACCTACCTACCTACGGAATAAGTAGCCCGTAGTAAGATATTTTTTGTGAAAATGACCTTTTGTTTTGATTAGGTACTACAAATATTGATAAAAATTCATTATAAATATATATTTTTACGCGTGCACTTTTATAGGATATATTTGTAATATGTATTATGTGTATAAGTACACAGAAGTGAAGCAACGGACGCAGCAACCCTTGGTATCAAATGTCATCCGGTCAACGCGTTTCGGCTGGCTGGGGCATACACTACGCATGCCTCCTGAGAGCCTTAACCATGCTTGCCTATTTTACAAGGCATCATGATGCCTGCAGGTTCTCGGTGTCCTGGACGTCCACTGTTGACAATCCATTGGCAGTACAGGGAGCTGTGACTCACTTTGAGCACCACCACCACCCTCTGAAATTTAGGGAGGGGGTTGCTTTGAGCGGCTCTTAGGAATCTGAGTCACAGCTCAGCAGCTCAAATAGTTTGAACCGTGCTTTTGAATCGGTTTAAACTGAGTTACCCAAGCCTGCTGTCTGCTCAAAACTCAAAAATTATCATGTCAACCAGATAGTGTTTTTCTGGGTTATTATGCCGTGTTTGTGGGCTTTGTGTTGCCGACGTTTCGGAGCACATTGCAGTGTCCATCTTCAGGGCTGACGTCGGCAACACAAAGCCCACAAACACGGCATAATAACCCAGAAAAACACTATCTGTATTCTGAAGGCCGTGAAAACCTACGAACCTTGATTATCATGTCAAGTTTGACGTTTATCGAAGATGATCAAAACCCAGAATATTGATTATCTTCATTATTCTTTTCTTATTATATTCATCTAAAACTGCTTTAACCCCTTACCGCATATAGACCCATGTATGGCCCGAACATTATTTTTTTTTAAATTAATTATTTCAAAATATTTTTGATCAAACTGCATACAATCCCATATTCGGCAATACCATATGCGTCTACTTGTGCCATCTTACTGCAAATATCTCAACTAACAACCTGGTGAGTGTGTTTACAACGGTGATAGTCGCGTTTCCCAAATTGTTGAATGTTTAAACGTGTTTAATTTAATAAATACTCCCAGTTCATGTAAAATTAAAATTGTGCACTTAGATAGGATATAAGTGAATACATTTAACAAAAAATTGATAAGTTTTATACAATTTATTATCACAATTATGCGTTTTATTTACACGGCCAAATATGGCTTTGTATGCATTTAGGGTTACATCTATGTGGCCAGATATGTCCTTCTATGCAGTCAACGTTATATTTACATTGGCCACATCTGGCCCTGTATGCAGTCAGAGATATATTCATAAATCACATGTTGTATTATTGTTTGTTACAAACATTAAATTTTTCTAGAAAAATAGATCCAAGCTCATTTTACAGTGATTGTGAATACCCCGATCATTCTGACTATATGAATGACAATTTAAAAAATACAAATATTGAAAATATTATAGTATATGAATCAGAATCGGAGTCTGAGTCTGAAGACCATTCAAATACTGTTCAGGAGCCATCTTCCAGAATGGACCAGGCTTAATGCATTAAATGTGAATAGTATTTGTGCATAAATAAAGATAGAAACAGTTTTTCCGATTTCCATAAATTATTTTTTTATTGAAAACTTTTATAGTTTATTTTCTTACGTTGTTTTACTATGATTATTTTTTCAAACTGTATATATTAATTATCTTTAAGTTGCCTAAAAAGTTAAGTGTAAGTCACAACTGCATGAAGGGCCCAATATGGCCAAGTTATACTTTATGTTTTTAAATGCATGTAAAGCCAGATATGGCCCGATTTATTATGTTCTCTTATTCAAATAAATAAACAGAAAATATTATTTATTTTATTTTTCTCAGATCTTTTTATGTATCCTACATAACATATATTTATTTCAAATTGAAAAAAAAATCCTAACGCTTTATTATAGTATTCTCTAATCAAATAAACATAAGATTTCCATTTTCCATATTAATTTTATCGAACCAAAGTGAGTAAATCGTAAAATTATCTAATCTATCGAAATCTATTTCCGATATTAGCTTGTAACTGTAAAATCATATTTTAGTCGTCTATCTTACCCTATTCTAGGCTTAGAAGTCGAGTCCCAGCTTCCTCTCTTTCTATCCATGACTTGAACTATTCCTTTGCATTCATATTCCATTATCCGCGGTCAAACTTGATATTCTGTACTATCAACAAACTGATGACCAGCTCTATCAAAGTCTAATAAAATTTGTATTTAATTTTTTCTGGGCGAGATCGAGATGACACTTGGGAATTTATCAGGTCCGTTCATACTTCTCTTTGCCTGCGACCGGCCGATTAGTCTGTAATCGCTCCTGGTTAGGGTGTTAAATTTACCCTACACCTCGGGGCACCCGCTAAGTATTTTACTTTAGTTGATAGTAGTAAAGTGATAAAATTTCAATGTCCTAGGTGGAATAAAAGGCTATGCTCAACGTCTCCAAGGTTTTAAAAATGTTGTAGTTTTCCCATGTAAAAAAAAAAAAAAGATTTTTTTGTGAAATACCAAGAAAAAGGTGTTAAAGAGTTGAAAAAATTAGAACTATCAATGGTTGTTTGTGAGGAGTGCTTTTATTCAAGTGATTATTTTGAACTTTTTGTGAAAATATGGCTTTGTCATCTACCATAACACGTCAAGCGGACTCTATATTCTTGATAGGTGTCAAAGATTTAGAACCAATATCTAGATTTAATTAGTTACCATTCATCATCAATATTATATACTATGAAATAAACTAATTTCCTACTTCCCAGGTAGTTGTACTTAATTTAGAACAACCCTCGAAATGGCAGATTTTTTCATATTTCTTCTTAATATTACATACCTTTGAGCACTGTCTTCCAATTGGAATATTAGCTTGAAAATTTACCTGAATACTTGTTTTACCACTGATAAAAAAATGAGTGGGTGCCCAGACATGTAAACTAGTTTTGAATTTTTTTATTATATAATATGGGCCACACTACTCCTGGTACCTAGAGGGTCCGGTGGGGTTGCAGATAGTTAGCTTGTCTGTAGGCCTGATGAAGTATTGAAGGATGATTTAGTTGTTGTAGTTGCAGCGGAGTGTGTTAGTAGTGCTGAAGCTGCTCAATGTTGTTTTTTTCTTTTGTATTATATTACATTATGATTGTAATATAATTCATTGACTGTTAGTGGAATAAAAAGATTTTAAAAAATGTATAATAATATGAATAATTAAAAATAATCCGTGGTGACAAGGTTGTACAAGATACTAAATTTTTTCAAACTGATTTATTTATTTGAAATTCCGGGACACCTCATCAATATATTATGTTTGCCTGGTACTTTTTTCTCCTGATACGGTCGGCGTGCACTTATTTATTTATAATCGACAGTGGCAAATAAGAACTTATCGAAAGAAGCAAAATTGGCAGTATACAACAGAGTTCTGGTACCAACCCTTATGTATGGTAGTGAAGCGTGGTGTTGGAAAAAGAAGGATGAAAGTAGACTGAATGCTGTTGAAATGCGATCTCTGTATGGTAAGACTATGTATGATAGGTGTACAAATGTCGAAATTAGAGCAGAGTGCAAGGCCGAGAAAAGCATTATCGACAAAATTAAGAAAGGGCTTTTACGATGGTTTGGTCATGCGGAGCGAGTGAGTGATGAAAGAACGGCTGAAAGAAGTTTAAACGCAAGTGTGCCTGGATGTAGAAGCCGAAGAAGGCCGAGAAAGACATGGCATGACCAAGTACGTCAAGTACTTGAAAGTGGACATGTGAAAAGTCGGAATAACCGGCGTATGTGCATGAGAAGATGTATGAATGTAGAGGAAGCAAAGGAAGTCTGTCAGGACAGGGTGGTATGGCGTTCTATCCTCTCTGCTTACCCCTACGGAGAAATGGCGTGATGGTTAGTTAGTTAGTTAATAATTTGTAATTGGCTTCAATTTTTTGTTTTCTGTGCTTTTTTTTCTCATGCATAAGCTGAATAAATATTACAACCACACCATAGATGGCTGATCAGCCAGGCGGCTGTACTACTATTCCAAAAAGGTCGTTTACGCCACCAATAACTGGCATAACTAAATTCACTTCTCTCCACTAACTTCCATATATGGGCAGTCAGAAATGTTAATTTTAGAACCATGTTTTTTTTTCAGCGACAAGTTTATTTCTCCGTCAGCAGCCCATCACTGGCTGCGTTACCCTAAAGTGGATGGGAACGGCGCAGGATCGGGAGGAGTGGAGGTGGCAGAGGCAGGCCTATGTCCAGCAGTGGACCTTCACGGGCTGATATGATGAATTTCATATTAATATTTTTCATGTGGTGACCTTGGACTGGTACTGAAGCATTGAATGACGCATTAAGTTCATAATACAACATAAATAAATACATTTATTGAAAGTCAAGTCAGTTATACATTAGTAAGTAATTACATAATATAAGAAATATGTATAATAAAATTAATTAAACATCAAAAATATTTATTTATTTATTTACGGCCTAAAGCTTTTTTCAGGACCGAAAACTGTACAGTGACTTGTTTAGAAAACTGTTCAGTCTGTCAAAAGACGCGATAAATATGTATATTTTTTTAAGCGCATAAGTTATTATCAAATGTTTTGCACACAGCAAACTGTTGAAAAAAAAAGACCAGCTTTGACTCAAGATTAAAAAATGGATTCTATAAACTATAGTTCTGAACGTTTCCAATACAATTTTAGAATATAATAACTTAAGTAATCAACTCCTAAAGGTTATAAAAGAAGCCGAAACAGTCACTTCTTTTAAAACACGGCTGAAGATATATTTCTTATCTCTTTCTTAAATTTTATTCCTGTTTTTACCTCCCTTCTATCCTAGGCAGACATTGAGTGTGATAATATATATAACTACGTTATTTTATTGGTTGGTTGGAAGAAATTGCCAAATAGGCAATAAACCCACCAATGTACAAAAAGTTAAATAAATAAAGTAGGGTTGTCTTAAATGGCGTTTTATAAATTAACAATATTAATATTATTAGCTCTTAATATGACTAAAAAATTATCTTCTTCTTTATATACATAATATGATATTTTTAATATTCAAGTATTTACATAGCCTTGCATGCAATAATTCAAATTGCATTTTACATGTGTTTATCTCTAAATGCATTAAATTGCAATGAGTGATTGGGGAGACGATACATAAAACAACAAAGACACCTTTCTTCCATCCAGCAAAACCAGCTACAGAATGAAATTAGATTCATACTTGCTCTAGTGCTAAATTCCAGGGAGAAAATCGAGGAATACGATTGTATGGAGAAACGGCCGCGGGTCACATGGCATCGTTCCCTCTCGACATGACTCGCGGCGCTTCCCATACAAACGTATTCCTCGATTTTCTCCTAGGAATTTAACATTAGAGCAATGATTTTTTTCACACATTTTAGATATCGACCAGATGCGTGTTTGCATCGTCTTATTTTTTAAATATGTTATTTATTAAAGGAGATAAATATAATGATTTAAAAAAATAAGACAATACAAACAGGCATAAGGAAACGTTTACATTTTTGTGTGATAATGAAAAATATTATGATGAAATTGTACTTACATGCTACCACAAGTAATGTGCATGAGATGCTCAAATCTGATCCTAAAAATTACAATTTTCTATTTAGTTATTAAACTGCTTAAATTTCACGATATTTTTACTGCATATTTCCACCCTAATCACCTATTGAAAATTTAATGTATTTAAAGTTACACAAGAGTACGAAACACAATAATTACAAAAAGTTTACAATATTCTATACAACACATTGTCGGCGTTCAGGCAAAAGTCACCAACCATAGAAACACTGTTTTGAGATAATCAATGTTGTATTTTTTTTTTGTACGACTAAATAAACGATGTTAACTTTTTCTATAAACTGTGTTTCAAATCGTCATTTTCATAGACCAGAGTTAAGCCCACTTTATATGGCGCAGTTTACTACACAGTTTTCTGTGCAGTCTGAAAACGGTCCCGTATAAAGCTAAAACTGCATGAAAAACTGTGTGCTAGTGTCAGATTTAAGCTGACATGACAGTCAATGTTTTTTATGTAAACGTTTAAGTAGACATTGGTTTATTGTATGCTTTTTAAATACGTAAAAAACCAATAACATATTTATATTATTAGCTAAATATACAATTCCCTGAGAGCAAACATACGATAATAACTTACAATCCCGTTTCAAAAATACACATATTTAACGTGTCTTTTGACAGAAGTTTGACAGACTGCACAGTTTTCTGAACAAGAAACTGTGTAGTTTTCTGAACAAGAAACTGTCCCATATAAAGCGGACATTAGTGAGTTGCCTGACCGGCGACGATATTTAATATCCAAGTAATTAAATTAGCCAAGTTAAATCCTTCCCCCTCTATTATAGGAAGACCTTCCTCTCCCAGAATTCCCTCTAGTGTAACTGTTGGTCCTATCATCGTGTTCGTTTTGGTATCGACCGGAATTTGGTTGGTTCTGCGTGTACGGATCGTAACCGCCCGCTTTTTGGCCTTGATAACCGGCCGACGAACCTCGGTTGCTGCCTTGATAGCTTCCTTGGTTGCCTCCTTGATAGTTTGCTTGGTTGCCACCTTGATAACCGCCCTTGTTACCACCGCCTTGATAGCTACCTTGGTTGCTTCTATTGTCACTGTAACCCCCGCGATTGTCACTGTAACCCCCGCGATTGTCACTGTAACCCCCGCGATTATCAGTAGAACCTCCGCGATTATCACTGTAACCCCCGCGATTATCAGTAGAACCTCCGCGATTATCACTGTAACCCCCGCGATTGTCACTGTAACCCCCACGATTATCACTGTAGCCCCCGCGACTGTCACTCCCACCCCTGTTGTTATTATTATTATTGTTGTTGTATCCTCCCCGGTTGTCATTCCCGCCCCTGTTTCCGCCACCCTGGCCCCTGCCTCCACGATGGCCACCCCTAGAATGAAAAAAAACATTAGATACTATCGATCAACATGTCTGAATTTCAATAATGTAATCTTTGAAAAAGAATTTCAGAGAAGTGACATTCCATACTTTTGGTCAGAGAGATTGCTGTGAAGCTCTACAACATGCTCCCTTTGTCCATCAGAACAATAAAAAAAGAACTTGTCTACAAAAAAGCTGTGTCAAATTGGATAGTGGAGGTGGGTAGTGTAGAGATAAACAAAATTATTCAACCTAACAGATAATCATTTTTAATACACTTTTACACTTAATTCAAAACACACATGCATCCATTGTATGTAGATAATTAAAAAATAATCATAATTGTAAAATTAGTCTTTGGCATGGGTTACCCCAGTGAGGACAAATTAATTTTTTAATGAATACATGGAAAAATACTACCATGCCTATTGTTGCCTAGTGACCCACTACGTCACTCATACGTCATCACTAGGCATCTAAGTCATCACTAGACATCTACGTCACTTGTTTCAAAGTTTGAGTGTATAGTGCTGGAGTCTTAAGACGGTGGAATTTGATAAGTGGTGTTATCAAATTTTTAGAAAATTTGCCTTCTAGTGATTTATAATAGAAGAATGTAATAATAACAATTGAAAACGTGGGAAAAACTTTTATTTGATTTAAAAAAGTGTTGCTTCTAAAGCAATGTTAATCTCATATAGTATGGATGCTCCTGGCGAGTGAAACAGATAACTAAAAGTCAGCCAAGTGCAAAAAATTAAATTTTGTCTACAATCAACAAGATTTAGAAATCGAAGTTTCTGGGAATTAACGAATTCCAAGTAAAACGTCTTGCACTGTTTTTTTTTGTTGGACCCAGATAACAGTGCATTGAGGTCAACAAAAAAAAACTGCAAGACTTCACTGATGTGGTCTAGAAGCAACCGGACATAAATTCGAAACTGGGTGCCAAAGTATTTTACCTTTCCATCGTAACACAATGTTGCTTCGCGGGCTCACATTTAATAATATCAGACGACCTATTTTGCTCGTCGATTGTACGCTACCTATACACTGTGTAACAAAACTCGGTGTACAAGCGGGAAACCAGTGAATTACATACCCATAGGAGTCTATTTGTACTAAAATTTTTTGATTTGACCAATAGTTTTTGAGAAAATTGAGTACAAAGATTTTTGAAGTGAAAACTTCTTTAGAATCGTTGGGAGTGATTTGAAACTCTATGAAACGAAAAAGCGACACTAAAAAGAGACAATGTTTATATAGATCTATGGGATTTAGCCTGCGAGAGAATGAGATAGAACACAGTTTCCGCCGGCTGACAGTAGTTCCATCTACCTCATCAGATACATCTACCAGTTGATCGCCGGCACCCCTATATACTTTTATAATGTGGAGGTCCTAGGCTATAAAACAGAATTTGTTCTATTCATGTATCTGAAGAGGTAGATTCGACTCCCAAAATTTTGTAGCAAAACCGAGGGAGAAGGCGCCTTGACGCGGTATTTCACAGATATATTGATAAAATCGAAACAAAAACTTTTGTCTCATACTTTAGTTATCATAAGCCGCTCGTATCACTTGTAGAAATTGAAGACATGGATCATGAATAATAAAATGAAAAAAATTTATCAACTGGGTACCAATATTTATAATAAATAAATCCTATAATTATCCCACTCCTGATACTGCATTTATCTCATTCTCTCTCAGCTTAGTTTTATTACGGTTTCACTTCTACCTGGTTTCACTTCTACACTTCTACACATGTTTTTTAATTTTTTTAAATAATTTTTTGCAAATTGTTATAAAATATCATGTATTTAGTCAAATTAATACTATCCATAAATAAAACAGTTTTCGGCTTGTACTACGAGTTTGGTTACACCATGTATATTCGTTTCGGGGTGATTTATATTACCTCTGGTCACCCTGCGGGGGGTTCCACCCTCCCTGGACCTTGCCCCCCTGCCCGCCGAACCCGGAGCCCCCTCCCCGACCCCTGCCGCCCCCGCCTCGACCCGCCGCCCACCCTGAGAAAAGAAAAAAAAATCGGTTAGAACCAGTTTGCAAAATCCATAGAGAACTAATATGGCAAGTATATTTATTATAATATTTTGATTAATGTCAAAGTTTGTTTATTTTCTAACTAACTAACTAACCATCACGCCATTTCCCCGTAGGGGTAGGCAGAGAGGATAGAACGCTATAACACTCTTCCTGACAGACTTCTTTGCTTCCTCTACATTCATATATCTTCTCATGCCTCTATAACGCAATTATTCCGACACTTTCACATGACCACTTTCAAGTAACTTGCCGTACTTGGTCATGCCATGTCTATCCTTCTCGGTTTCCGCGGCTGTTACATCCAGGCACACTTGCATTTCTGAGATGAAACGGAAATCCCAAAAAATTTCTGGCTTTTAGCCGTTCTGCATCATCCGAGGTCTAACATTCATTTCTCTTGAAAAATATGCCATATCCACAGTAATAAAAGCATAGCCTTTCGCTTCTAAACATGACCGCTTCCCACAAACAACCTCGAATACAACGTGTGTGCTTCTAATGTTCACTAGCGAGGAATACGTTGTAATGGTCTTTCCATGTAATATATGTGGATTATATTATTTCGGCCGTTCCGCGGCTGGTACATCCATCAATTATTTTACAAAAAAAACACTTTGTATTAATTGGTCTCTTCTTTTAATGGCTTGTTCAATTTTCCAAGTAATCTTTGAAAATTGACAGTTAAGATATGGATCGGTTAAAATTCGCGCCACATGACATACAAACATTTTTTTCTTCCGGTATTGAGATACCAATATCTTGTAATCATTATTTTTTAAATCTATCTTGTTTACATTAGTTAGATTAGATTTTTTTACAGGCTTTACGTAAAATTTATATATATTTATCTACGTGGGGGAACCCCCCGCTTCATTCCACAAACGTAATTTTTCTCGTTTCTACAATAATCTACTTTAAAAAACATGAAAATTCATATTTGGACGAAAAAATAAGACAATACAAACACGCATTTGGTCGATATCTAAAACGTGTGAAAAAATCATTGCTCTAATGTTCAATTTTCAGGTGAAAATCGAGGAATACGTTTGTATGGGAAGTGGCCGCGAGTCCCGTGGTTGAGTATGCTCTTAACCGCACATAATATATGTGTGACATATTATTTCCTATGTTCCATTTGTGGCTTCGTTCCTGAGCTTGAAATATTAGTCTCGGACATCTGTTGTCAGTCGGATGAAGCTAATTCAACCATGAGTTTGTTATATTTACCTGTGATCTTTGTTGCTGCCAGAAAGGCATATCTGGGGGCGGCGGCTGCTGCTCTGAGGGCCTCCCACCCCTGTCTGGAACCTAAGGGGAAAACATTCAATTATTTACAAAAAAAATAATTTTACTAAAATCCACCACTTATAACATTTTACCTATAAGATTTCTGGGTACTCTCAATTCAAGATAGGTCTAGTCATAGAAGAATCCGAGTGCTAGAAATCCCATATTGTAAATCACGACTTGCTCAGAGACATGCACATTTTATTGCCCCAAGTTTAATTAATTCTTTTTTAACTGACAATAAAATGGCATTGTCAGATTTTCCAAATTTTTCATCTTTTAAAAATTGACACAAAGTTGGATACATAGTGTAAAGGTAGAATCATTCTTACTTTAAAGACCATAACTATATAACATAATGTACGTCTTTTTTGTTTTATATATTATAATTATTTCCCCTCTTCTTCTTCCGGTATAGAGATACCAATATCTTGTATTCATTATTTTTTTAACTATCTTGTTTACATTATCTGTTATATTTCCATTTCTACATGACTTTATCATTCTCTTTTGCCACGTGCACACTGTATGACTTTCACAGTATACTGTTTGACGCCACCCACAAACAGGCTATGCCTTGGTGGGATTTTTGTTTTATATATATTTTTTTTACTGTACATATATGTGTTTTTCATGTATATCTAGCGGCTTGTGTAAACAAAAAAATTTTCTTTTGAAAAAAATTTTTTAAAAAAAGATGGGGGACTCGTGCGTCACCCCCCCAAGGTCGAAAACTTATATTTTTATTAAGACATCATAACTAAACAACATAATATATGCCATAATCGTTTCTACTCTACCTTTTACAGAGCAAAAATAACACAAATCTACATCATATTTGGAGTTGAATGTGCAATATGACTTTTTAATCTGACTTTCAAAAAAAGTATTTTTTCTCCTTTCAAAGCTTTCATAAGTACCGTAGATTAAGTAAAATTGTACGAATTCTTGCTAAAATTTAGTTTTTGCTTTTATCTTCCTAACACACAGTATTAATTTGAAGATTATATTTAATCATTGTTATTTTATTGTTTTTACGCCCATAGTAGATAGACATTTTTAAATGATTACACAGTAGGTAGCTATTCATAACCACCAGAGATGGCATCCAGACACTGTTCCTAAAATGCACTAGACTAGTGTTGCAAACATCAATATTGTTAGTATACTTGTTAGCCAGTGCGTGCATTCTTCGTATCGGTGAGTTAGCACTGTAATTGGTCGATGATTGGCTACAGTAAAATAGTGCATTACTACGGGTAACTCGACCGGGCACTCGTATACTAATTAAATTTGCAGGAATTTTTCAAAAACAAACTCAATTTTCTCGAAAACTATGAGTCAAATAAAAAAAAAAACTTGAAAATCAACTTCAAATATAATGTAGATTCACTGGTTTCCCGCTTGTACATCGAGTTTTATAACACCATGTATAGTAGTTGTATTCTTGAAATGAGTTTTTGATCAGGTGTTGTTTATTTAGTATACAGGGTTATTTTTTAATCAGTTAACAAAAAAAAACCCTGAATTCAGT
The DNA here is from genome assembly GCA_022494985.1 of Micrasema minimum. Taxonomy (NCBI): domain Eukaryota; kingdom Metazoa; phylum Arthropoda; class Insecta; order Trichoptera; family Brachycentridae; genus Micrasema; species Micrasema minimum. The sequence continues at coordinate 49,308 of JAGVSP010004075.1, forward strand.
ATCGTTAATAGAACCCATTTCAATAAAAAAACATGTCCTTTCTCAAATAAAAAAAAAAAATTGGGTGTGCACCCATAATACCAAAATAGTAAAGACTTGGTCTCCGTTGCCCGCCCAGGTACTACGCGAGCGGCGTGCGCACCCCCCCCGCGCGCACTCCCCCGTCGCACTTACCATTATGTGCCGCGCATGAACACAGCTGTGAATAGGATGTACGTAATTGTAAAAAATTATAGGAATAAAAAATAATAAATCGTAAAAATAAAAAGTACATGTTTTTTTATTGAAATGGGTTCTAATAACGTTACTGAATTCAGGGTTTTTTTTTTTTAACTGACTTAAAAATAACCCTGTAGAGACAGCGGGGCGAAAATGATTTGAATAAAAATAATTAATAATAAATTGCGACTTACTCTCCCAATGATGACCCTATTGACATCGCTCTTGGTGTGTTGACCCGGACGGCCGCGTCGGACGTCTTCTTCACCGCCAGCATGGAGCTGCGAGCGGCCAGGAAGTCGCTCAGCTTGACGGCTGACGGCACTCGCATCTTCTGGCGGAGCGGGCGATAGAACAGACTGGGATTTTCTCGTTTTTATCGCCGCCCTTGTCCTTATTGCCTTTCCACTAGGAGAAAATATTTAGTATCAGCTGAATCCCAACACCAACCTACGGGGCCACAACTAGAAACTATGTCCCTCCCAATTCTACCTCAACTCCTAAGAAAAACTTCCTTCCCAGTAGGGTGGTTTCAGACTGGAACAAATTGCCAGGCCTAGTTGTCCACTCCACTACGGTCAACCCGTGCAAGAACCGTTTAGATGCAGAAGGCAGACAAGAAGCAGTACACAAGATATAGGCGCACCAGCAAAAGGTGCCAGCCTATAATAATAATATAATTAAAATAATCAATCACAACAAAATTTATTAGAGTTTTTTGAGAAAAATGACGAACAAATGCACAGAATAAAATTATACTCAAAAATAAATCCATTAAAATTAATAACTAACTAATCTGCCTAACACACCACAAATCCGATGTAGATTCACCCAATTTCCCGCCTGTAACATCGAGTTTTGTTACATTTTATAAAACCCGTAGTGGATGTAAGCAAATTGGGATAGGAACTGAGCATACCACTCTGTCCTGACATACTTCCTTTGCTTCCTCCTACAGCTCAAATACATCTTCTCATGCAACATATACTACGATTACGATTATTCGCGACAAAAGTGACTTTCACATTTCCACATTTTCAAGCACTTGTACGTACTTGGTCATGCCATGTCTCCCAGTTCTTTATTCTCGGCCTTTCCGCGACTTCTACATCCAGGCACCACTTGCAATAATTAATTTCACTTCTTTTAGCATTGTTCTTTCATCCCTAGAATTTTATGTACTTACTCATTAATATTATTGTAGTTAATATCCTAATAATTAAAAAAATGAGGGCGTCCCATTATTTTTTTTCAGAGTCCATATTTTTTTCGGAAATCGGTAACATAGTTTGAAGTACCCACATATGTGCGATATTTTTTTCGAAGCTTTTTGTGGCTGTCAAAAAATCTGATAAAGTTGGGAAGATTAACATTTTACCAAATCTGTCCACTCGATAATAATAATAATATTATTAAATATTGCAGAAAAGAGATAAAATGATTAAAATCGTGGTTAGAAACTTAACTGCTACATAATTTTGAAGTTAGATTGACGGCATCAATTACATTATTATATTTTATTAGTTCATTTAATTTATTACAATATTTTATTACAATACAGTTTTGATAAATTTGGTGGTCAGCTGTCAATTTATACGATATTAAAATATTTTTTTTTATTATCAGGTAATTCCATTACCCTCCATTATTTTTATTAAAGTACATAGTAGGTAGGTACAACATTATAGGGAATATCATTTCAAAACTGCCTTTGGGTGGAGGCTTAAGAAATAAAAATAAATACTGTTTTATTTTTAAATTTCCAGACCTTTAAAGTAACGTGGATATATTTCGTTATAATATTATAAATAAGTTCAAAGAAAGACCTCAGTTCTTCCGATAGGTATCTACTTACAACTTACAACCCTTGTTTATCAATAAATCCTGATAAATTCATTTTACGACTTCCGAATAGGGTGATTGATAACATCGCGCTGTATCCTCTCTTCTTAGATTATACCATGGAAAGAAAAAACAATTATTTTCAAAAGGGTAAAGTTTCTATAAGCATTGAAAACGATTTTATCTTATGGGGATAAGGTAAATGTTAAATTTTCGTTAACATTTTATCACAATAAATAATGTGTATAAAATAATAGTGCATTATTTATGTGAAGACATACGCAGTGCCCTATGCTCCATTAGGTGCGGATAAGGGAACGAATTAAATGAATGAATTATTTTGTAAAAAACAAAAAAGACAATAATACTTTTCCACCCAATGGTGCATAAGGCAATGCATTGGTAGGTACACCAACTGCAGTTTATATTTAGCATTTCTTACTTTTTAAAAAAATATAACAAGAAATCTATGCAATCTTAGGATATTTGCACATATTTCAATTTGTAAATACTATTTTCAATAAAGCCTAAGCGGCTTGTGCTTAAAAATAGGAATCGCGTCGTGTCGAAGTAAGGATTCGAACCGACGATCTCTGAACTCAGAGACCGCGACGCCACCCACTGGGCCACCACCCGTTCACGTGAAAGCAAGATGATCAGTCTTACGCTTCAACGCACAGGCGCCAAGGCATAAATACAAATACAAAACTTTATGTGATAAACTAAATTAATTAAAATTTGTCATAAATATTGCGATCCGGCCGGGAATCGAACACACGACTTCATAGTAGTCTAATGCGCTAATCACTAAACAACGAGGCGGACACGACAGGCTAGTTTCTACAAGTCAATTTTTTTTTTTATAATTTCATACCATAAATAGTTTTTGATGTACAAGCGGTGATGTAAAACAGTGAATCTACTAATTATTTGGAGTCGATTGGAGATTCGATTTTGTATTTGACTCATAGTTTTCGAGAAAATTTAAAAAGTGGATTTTTTCTACATTTTTCGCAAATTGTTACCAAATATGATTTATTAAAAAGTGGATACTTCCATAAAGAGAAAACAAAATTTTTTTGCATTTTAATGTTGGTGCAATTTTCTTAATCTGCGGTAGGTAGGTAGGTAGGTAGGTATCCTTAAAGAGCTTTTATAAGAAGGAATTTTTTTTTTTTAAAAAATCCCATTTTTAATAATTACTTATTGGTGCAAATTTTGTAATTCTGCAGTTTTCGGGCTGTAGGTACCTTAGGAAAGCATTTATATATATAAAAATTTTTTTTTTTTCAACATTTACCTAGATTAATTCAAAAAATTATGATGAAACTTACTCATATAAAACATAAAAATATGATGTACGAACTCCCTCTTAAACACAGTTTTCGGGCTTTGTAGGTAGGTACGAGTTTTATGTCTACACCATGTATATTATATTTTACCAACAATATGTTTGACTTGGCATTTTCTTAGATTTTTTGGTTCTTTTTTTTTGATGCAGCAAAAAAAATTTGCGACTTGTTCATTTCTGTAGATTTTTTGGCCTCCTTTTTTGATGTGGTAAAAATAAAAAATTTAAGCAGAAAATAAAAAATAGAGCTAAAAAAAATTTATGATTTAAATATATTATATTCTAAACAACATTTTTATTGTGTCCAAATACTTGTAAAATAAATGTCAAATATTACTAAAAATATTTTATTTTTAACAATCCATAGTGTAAATTGCAAATAGAGGGCTAGAATCCTAACCGTCCATGCGCTTTGTAGCTGCAACACATGTAATAATAATTTTAAAACAATGTAGCTGACAAGATTTCTTTTACAATATTTTATTTTAAAACTTAAATTCAATTTCGTATTGGCTTATTCAATATTTCAATGCCGGATTATATTACGGTTGAACTACGCGCCTCGTACCCGAGGCACTACAATAACAATATGAGAAGCTAGCACAATATTCGGGATTAAAACGTAGCCGAGCGTGTATGACAAACGGCCCATCTTTGGGCTAAATACTCGCCTTGAGTACCCCTGTCTCCCCGCCCCCACTCCACTCGAGGTTCAGGGACTCTCAAACTGTGGGTATTATTTTATTTGATATCTCAACAGAGACAGAGCAACTCTGGAAACGAATGTGGGTTATCTAGGCGTTTACAGGGGTTATGACCTGTCATTGGCTGGGTTAAGTGGCCACTTGATGTATTACAACATTCCCCCATTCCGCCCATCATCTGACAACCATGTATGACAAATTTTTGAAACTTGTATATATCTTGAGTTTGTACAGAAGAATCCACATGTTGAGTATTTCGGCAGATTTTTATATTTTTTTTATATTTAGTGACATCTGTTGAGAAGATAGATAAGCATTTTTTGGCAATCTAACTTTATTGGTGTAGGTAAGGTTCATCCGAACTTTATTACTTACTAGAAGACGCCTGAAGATGTCTCTCCAATTTTTATTTGCTTTTAATTTTTACCAGTAAATATTTTTAACAACATTTTGAACGAATACAAATACTTGTAGACAAATTACTGGATTATACCCATGCTGGGCTGATATCAGATATTATTGATATCTCAACAGAGACAGAGAAACTCTGGAAACGAATGTGGGTTATCTAGGCGTTAGCCCAGCATGGGTGTAATCCAGTAATTTGTCTACAAGTATTTGTATTCGTTCAAAATGTTGTTGTTAAAAATTATTTGATTTATTTATTTTCTAAACCACCTGTCCGCCTCGCAGCATAGTGGTAGCGCATTGGCTACCGTGCATGAGGTATTAAGTACGTAATATTTAAAACTTATAACATAAGAACTCGTCAAAGATACATACAAAAAACAAATCCGTCACGCATATGGAACGCGGCGAAAAATAAAAGGAAAATATATAGAGAAGAGAGCGCTAAATGTGTACGGAGACAGGACCAGGGCATGTATAATCCCACGCATTTTAAATATACTGCCCGAAGAAAAAACAAAAAAATACAAAATGAAGAGATATTTTTAGAAAATTTGTATGGAAACGACCCTCCGAGTGAATTCTTGTCCTCTTGAAAATACTGTACATCACAGTTTGGGAGCCTCTGTTCACCAACCAGATGTAATACATTTGAGTAACTAGTTTGTTGTGTATTTTGTATTTGTTTTGTTTACCCAGTTGTTACTTTCGCATAAATTATTATTTTACTGGAGAAAGTATTCGTGAGCTGAACTACACTCTGATTTATGATAAACCTGCATTATGTGAACAGCGTTTATGACACTCGGTATTTTAGTGCATAAAACTTACTCTGACACACGAAAATAGGTGACTTTAAAATTGAAAAAACAAGAGAAGCCTGGCGATTGCATGGTTTAAAGGCAGTTTGTAGAATGCATGTATGCATATGCTCCACATAGATACCATAATACAATAAGGACTCGTTTAAATTATTCAACTATCATTATTCATATAATGTACAATTCGTTTGACCATTAATTCGAATTATTCGACTAATGACTCGCCAAAAACATTTATATTTGGAAGTGTTATTCGAATATTTAACTAACTAACTAACCATCACGCCATTTGTCCGTAGGGGTAGGCAGAGAGGATAGAACGCCATACCACTCTGTCCTGACATACTTCCTTTGCTTCCTCTCATTCATACATCTTCTCATGCACATACGCCGATTATTCCGACTTTTCACATGTCCACTTTCAAGTAATTGTCGTACTTGGTCATGCCTTGTCTTTCTCGGCCTTCCTCGGATTCTACATCCAGGCACACTTGCATTTAAGCTTCTTTTAGCCGTTCTTTCATCACTCATTCGTTCCACATGACCAAACCATCGTAAAAGCCCTTTCTTAATTTTGATAGTGGAATAGTTGTCTTTGTTTCGCTGCAAAATACAAATGGAACATAAAATTTTGACAGTTCTCTTTGAAATGTCTCTGTGTGCGGGTTCTGAAGCGTAAGACTGATCATCTTCATGCATGTAATAAAATCAAGACCACTGCACTTGGTGTACCAATGCAGTGCCCTATGCGCCAATGGGAGCGGATAAGGGAAGTAGTAGTAGTAGTGTAGAAACCAAGGTATATATTTTATCTAGTATCGTTTATTGTTACCTACAATCCACAATGAAAATACTACAAGACAATAATATGTGTCACGTTCTCATATAAATTCGTATTTCTGCCGTTTGCAAGCGCCATTTTTAATTAAAATGATAAATCACAACAGTAGTTGGCTTGTGGTACCGAAGCGGTTAGAAATATTAATTTTAATCAGCCATTTTGTACACTGCGCCGGCAATGGCGGATTTATGTTTGACAGGTGGGGTCTCTTCCCGCGCTCTGCTGTTCCATATTCAAATTGGCCATTACTTTTTAGGCTGCTGTGTGATCACTATAGTACCTGGCCAGCTAATGAACTTACCCACAATCTATTGTAACAGATGTTATACTCTATTCATACATTATTAAAAAGAAAAGTCAACAGGGAAGAAAAATAATAGCATTCT
>JAGVSP010004076.1:0-31378 GCA_022494985.1 Micrasema minimum
AATTATTATACATTTCAAATCTCGTCTCGTTTTATACACCTATACCTTATACTAGGGATTTCTTGTGTGCCACAATTTATTGTGAGGGGTATGAATATTAATATTAATTATAACCGTAAAATAATTTTGGTTTTATTTTTTTAATTTTCTCATCACTCAACTTCCAAAATGGCATAAAAATTTGATTAGTTTAAACCTCCTAGATAATTGATGACTAAAAAGTCCTTGATTTATTAAAATAATGTCACAGCACATTAATCAGATTAACACTTGAAATCTCGGTTACATATTCAATTACTAACCCCGTTTTTATTCTCTCCGGTTTGAGTAAGCGCTGAAAATCGCAAACGTCATGAATTTTGAAAAAATCCCGCCTCGACGCCCCCAGCATCGGGCTTTGTAGTTTGGTGACCTATTAGGGCCGATCTGAAGCGCGCCCACAAAGGGGAGCCAGCCTGAACGAGACACTCCGCGATATTGAGGGCCCTCGAATCATTTTTACGTTGCATATTAATCCGGCGGTTACCTCCTCCTGCCTCGCTATGTTGTGGAATGTGTACTGGTGACGTCATCGGCTCGTCCTGAATGTTGAGGTCGATATTATTACAGGTTGCGTTCATTTAATCCACTCATCATTTTAAAAAATACTAAAATTAGCCGAGCTGGTTTTTATGCCTGATATTATTACAGGTTGCGTTCATTTAATCCACTCATCATTTTAAAAAATAAATTAGCCGAGCTGGTTTTTATGCCTGATATTATTACAGGTTGCGTTCATTTAATCCACTCATCATTTTAAAAAATACTAAAATTAGCCGAGCTGGTTTTTATGCCTGATATTATTACAGGTTGCGTTCATTTAATCCACTCATCATTTTAAAAAATACTCAAATTAGCCGATCTGGTTTTTATGCCTTTCTTATCAAGTGGTTATCCAGGTGGAATATTTTCAGGAGGAAAATATGTCGTAGACGAAATGCATGCATTACATTTTAAGTACCTTAAACAATTGCTCAAATAGGTCTAGTCAAAGAAGAATCCGAGTGCTAGAAATTTCACATTGTAAATCACGACTTGCTCAGAGACATGCACACTTTATTGCCCCCAGTTTGATTAATTATTTTTTTAACTGACAACAAAATGGCATTGTCAAATTTTCCAAATTATTCATATTTTAAAAAATTAACACAAAGTTGGATACGTAGTGTAAAGATAGAATCATTCTTACGATTAAGACCATAACAATAACATAATCTATGTCATTTTTTATTTTATATGTTATAATTATTTCCCATCTTCTTCTTCTGGTATAAAAGATACCAATATCTTGTGTTCTTTTTTTTTACTATCTTGTTTAAATTATCTGTTATTTTTCCATTTTTACATGACCTTATTTTTCTCTTTTGCCACGTGCATACTGTTTGACTTTCACAGTATACCAACAAACAGGCTATGCCTTGGTGGAATTTTTGTTTTTTTTTTAAATGTATATGTGTTTTTATTGAATTTCTTTGTAAACAAAAGTTTTTCTATTGAAAATATATTTTTTTAAATATAGTGTTTACCGTTAAAACATTTTATTATAAACATATCGACAGTGTAAAAATAATTACATTTCGGATTGTTCTACTTTATTGCTTTTTGTTTAGGCAGGGTTTGGTTAATTAAAACGTTATGAAAATTCCTGAAAGTGGTCATGTGAAAAGTCGGAATAGTCAGCGTGCGTGCTTGATAAGATGTGTGAATATGGAGGCAGAATGGTGTAACGTTTTATCATCTCTGCCTACCTCTTTGGAGACATAATGTGATGGTTAGATCGCTGAAGTCATAATCAAAATGGTATTAGAAGCTTAAGACTGGCCATCTGTACCAAAGCAGTGTCAATGTGTAGGTGTGGATAAGTGAAATAATGACAAGGAAAGAAAATGTAATATAGAAGATATTATTTAAAGCAGGGCTGGCCAACCCGCGGCCCGCGGTCATGTGTGATGATTTTTTTCACCTTGAAACCTCAGATTCGGATTCATCACCCCAAAAACATACAGTATGGAAGTAATCAAAACTACCCCAGAACTTTTCTAGTTAAAACACTATTAGACTAGACTAGAGATATTTTTCAACGATTTGAGTTTCTGCGATTTGAGTTTTCAGCGATTAGTGCCTTTGGATCTACATACGTTTGTGAAGCTTTTGTTTAAAAAATGATATAAAATAAAATAAAAAATAGGGCGTTAAAAACAGGCGTACCTAAATCTGGAAAACCAGTTAAGGTGTGCCACTTCAAGTATTGAAAAAGATTTAGAAAATATAAGTAAGCAAAAAGAATCTCAAATCTCGCACTGAAAGGAGTATTAGTTATTGATAATTCGTTTTATTTGTAATATTGTTTGATTTATGTGTCTTAATTAATAATTTTATGTTTTACAAAAATCCATTTTTTGTTGTTGGTTCAATGCGTGTTTTCTTTTCACATTTGCATTCTGTATGGTTTGACAGGACTTCTGCGCATATGAATTTGTACTGAATTTGTATGCGCAGAAGTCCTGTCAAACTATGCAGAATACCGGCCCTGGTTGTCGTTAAAATTTGTATGTGTGGCCCTTGGGGAAATTTTAGGCCGTCAATGCGGCCCGGAGTGCAATTTGGGTTGGCCAGGCCTGATTTAAAGCAAGTCGTTTTTTTATGTTTGTCGCAAGAAATTATATAAATATCAATTATCGTTTATTCGTCCGCAATTCGGAAAAAGCTGTAGTTACAAAAAAAACGCATGAAAAATATATTAACATATTGACCAGAAAAAAAATCATGAAGTGTAAAACGGATAATATTTTTATTTAATATTTATTTATTTAATACATTATCGAATCAAATTTACAAAGCTTAAAATCACAATAATTATACAATATAACCATAACGCTATATTTCACCAATAAAAAAGACAAACGCTATACCTCACCAATAAAAAAGACAAGCTCTTGAGGTTACGCTAATATATACATAATATAAGTAGTAATCATAGTAAGGTAAATATAGATAGTATAAGGTATAATAGTAAGTAGTTAATATAAGTAGTACAACAAGGTAAAATATAAGTAGTAATCATAGTAAGGTAAATTAAAAAATAAATCTGGGTACTAGATATTCTGCAAAATAAACATAATATATTAATATAACACAAAAATCCGCCAATACGAATTGTAAAGGCATATATAACAATAATAAAGTCATATCACACCAACAAAAATAAAATTACCTTCTATTTTCAGTTCAAAACCTTTTGTTACCTTTTTTATTTTGAAAATATTATGCGCGTGCTACTTTTACGCTTGACTGATTTCCATTGGGATATTACCACCTCCTGCTAACTTCAATGGAATTCTATATTCGGAATGTCTCCTTATAACCCTTCTTTAGAATTAATTACTGAATCCTACACAATTTTTCGGAGGCAAAACGTAAACGTTAATCAACGTTAAAATTCAATTTAATGAAAATGGAAAACGAAAACGTTTCCAGGTGTTGGATATTCTAAAGTTACGTAAACATTTTTTTGTTTTAATAAATTATATGTTTTTTTTTATGAATGTGCGATAATTTTTTTAGCAATAACAGAATGTAGGTGCTATTTTGAATAAAAAAGAAACAAAATTTTAGTAATAATTTTTCATTTTTCTTTTTATATATCTACGGAGATGGAGTAGATTTTTTTTCCAAATTCAGGAATATGGATATTCGAGCGTTTACAGGGCTTATGACCTGTCATTGGCTGGGTTAAGTAGGACACTTTACGTACTACAACATTCCCCATTCCGCATATTCGCGTAACATTTTTTATTTTGTATATATGTTACGAATCGAAAACCATTCACCAGCGCGTAACTAGCTCCATCTATGCATTGATATTGAAGTTAAGTATTTATTAGCAAATTACTTTCATTTTTGTAACTAAGACTCTGACCGAGTTGAATTGATTACTAGTAATCGCCTGCAGATGACTCTGCGATTTATTTTACTCCTATTTAGACCTGGAATTTTATAGAACATTTTGGGTGTGTTCAAATACTTGCACACAAATCTGGATTTATCCCAAGACGGAGTAGGTATATATTTCATTTTATATCTCTACAGAGATGAAGTAGAATTTTTTCCACTTTTAACTTAGATATCAATGCATAGATGGAGCTAGTTACGCGCTGGTGAATGGTTTTCGATTCGTAACATATAATATATACAAAATCAAATGTTACCTGGTTTGGATATTCGCTAATAAGCGGAATGGGGAATGTTGTAGTACGTAAAGTGGCCACTTAACCCAGCCAATGGCAGGTCATAAGCCCTGTAAACGTTCGAATATCCATATTCCTATTAATTAACTACTAAGAACTGCCAACCTTTATAATAATATAATTATGTTAAGTATATTTTCTGAAACAACTTAAACATTCTTTAGGCCGGTAACTGTATTGACTAGTTTCCTATCAATGCAATTAATTTGTGTTTTGATAATAATCGATCTAAGTTAATCCTCTATCTAATTATAATGACTAGGGTCCAATTTCCATACAATGCAATAATAATGATAACGCACTAGTTGTAATCAATTAGTACCGTCCTACTGTTCAGTGCAAATATAGATATTAGATATTAATATTCCACTATGCATGTGGGGAACCTTCGCACAAGAATTCACTAGAAGGGGTATTTCCATACAAATTTTCTTACCACCTATTATCAAATTCCACCATCTAAAGACTCCAGCGCTTCGGACAATACACGTAACGTGTGAAATAGATGTGTAGTGATGGCGTAGATGCCTTTTGATGACGTAGTGAGTGACAGAGTGGGTAAGTAGACACTAGACACGGTAGTATTTTTCAAGTACGGAATGTCACTTCTCTGAAATTCTTGTTCGAAGGTATTTTACATGTTATCTTCATGATTTTAAATATGATTATATTATATCAGGTAGGACATTGCTTATGTTAATTAAGTGTTTACGCAGAATATACAGCTTTACTTTTTCAGATATTTTTCAGGGCAGAAAAGTAGTCATAGTTTAATGGCAGTTAAATGTGTAAGCCTCGTAGCATAAATGTAGCGCTTTGGCTACCGTGCCTGAGGTCGCGGGTTCGATTCCCGTAGGGGTCAACATGTAAATTTATTTATTATTATTATTATGGATAATTTATATAGCGCCGTTTTCGTATAAATATACCTCAAGGGTGCTTTAAATATTGAATTTAATTTGATATGAGATTTTCATATTAATATTTCATATGTGATACCTTGGACTGGTACTGAAGCGTAAGACTTAAAATTAAATGATCAAGATACACTGCACTTTGTGTACCAATGCAGTGCCCTATGCACCATTGGGTGCGAATAAGGGAAAGTAGTATTAGTAGTAAATGTGTAAGGGTGTAAGCACTAAAACCCTTGTTTTATTATTTTTATTTGATTGTTTTAACACCCATGGGGCTTTTAGTCAAACATTTTTAAATGTTACACAATAGGAAAAAAAAAACGAAAATGAAAATACCTACGAATATTCAATTTGGCAAGAAAACTTATGCTAAGAAAAAAATCAAATTGATATTAACTGGAGCAAGTTGCAAATGGTTCATTAAAAATACAATAAGATAATAATTATACAATATAATAGAACTAGTTGCAAATAGCACACTAAATATTCATTACCGCCAGAGATGGCATCCAGACACTGCTCCCTAAAATCAACTAGATTAGTGTTGAAAACATCAATATTATTAGCATACTTGTTTGCCAGTGCGCGCATTCGTCGTATAGATGAGTTTGCACTGTAATTTGTCAATGATTGGCTGCAGTTAAATAGTGCCTTACTACGGGTAGCTCGACCAGGCACTCGTATACTAATTAAATTTGTTAGTTGACAACAGTCAAACATATATTTTAATACTTCATAATTCAATTATTCCATTACTACTACTTTCCGTTACCCGCACCTAATGGTGCATAGGGCACTGTATGGGAACACCAAATGCAGTGAATCTTGTGAAATATGTAAAATATGCAGGTGACACCTTAGACTAGCGCAGAAGCGTAATATTGATCATCCTGTCTTAATATAACAAAATGATCTAGATTCAATGATTTACTTTGGTAAAATTAATATACATCATTATAAAAACAGTTTTCTCATTTTTCAATAAATTTAATCAATGCCACCAAATTCAGTTTTTATTGAAATATCACGGAGATGTTTTTTTAATTTTAAAATAATTACTTGAACCTGACCTGATTTGGAGGAAGTTTGTGGAACCCATATGCTCCACCTAGGGTGCGGATATGAGATGATAATGATATAAAAAGGAATTCATTTTGTAAAGTTTTTTATTCGCTCTCAGCTGATAAATCTTAACGCATAACTTTTATATTATAAATCTGAGAATGAATAAAAAATAAAAAATGAGATAGAATTACTTGAATACGTAATCGTTCGCTCCAAGACCAATAATAGTCATTTTTCTGTTATAGTTTTTTCTTGATTTGCTACATAGAATTTTTGTTAACATTTTTCTTTTCGGTCCATTTGTACTTTTAAATTATTTTATAATATTATTACATCAGAATTTGATTTGAATTATTTGGGATGTGTCTATTTTACCGACAGTAGAATATTAGTTTCTCAATTTCCCGCCAGGGTCCGATTTTCCACCTATCACCGCAAGGGAAGTATGCTCTCGATTTTCCCTCATCCACGGCGCATGCGCACTTTCAAAGCTCTCAAACCATCACACCGAGCGTTTCGGAACAATTTTCTGCTCCTTTAAAGACAGAGGGTTTTCGTTTAAACTACAACAAATCCTTTAAATTTTATTAGTTTTGTGGTGCCTACAGGAGACGTTTGTTACTGGTTGTGATTCAAGCCCTGGGTGTTGTGTGTTTAGAGTCCCAGAGAGCCGTTTTGTTCCTTAATATTTTATTTCTTTTATAGGAGTGAACTTAATTAGTACTAACCTAATTTGACGTATATAAGTACTTTGCTTTGTACTTGAAAACAATAATAAGATGTAATTTATTTTTGGATAAATCTAAAAGCGTTACAAGTATAAAACGGTGTTAACATAAACAATTACTTATAATACATTTTGTACTGCAAATCGAACTATAATATATTTGAACGTAATAAATAAGATAATTTGCTAGTAATGCTTGTAATGATTAAGTGTAATTTAAGTGTAGTATTCAATTAATAAATTGAATCCAACAATGGGTAAAAAGCCAAGCCCTTTGATAGGTTTCGAGACCTATACAAAATACAATATACAATATCTTCTCCTCGGAAATTATCTCGACCTAGTAATGCTGTACCAGCTAAATACCGGTGACTATGTCACAAAGCGAATGGCCAAACAAACTTGAGAACAAATGAAGTAGTTCCGGACAAGAGGAATAAACTTATAGCCATGAAGAGACGAAAATCTCTTCACAGCTTCACGGTTTCAGCATTCACCTGGTTTCTCGCTGTGGTTTTTTGTAGTTTGAAAATGGTGAGGTAAGTAAGGAATGATATTTTTCTTAACGTTCGTAATTTTCTACTCTAATTTTTAAGTAATATTAGACTGCTGTCCCAACTTATTAAAAAACAAAAAAAAATATTTTCAATTGCTTCCTTTTAGTTTTAAGTAGCTAAATTTTATATTTAGGCTTTCGTCAGTGTAATGATAGTACTTTAAAAAATTACACTTCATATATTGGATAAATAAAAAAAATATTATATGTCATATTTATATTTGTTTAATACCAACAAAAAAAGAAACTTTCAAAGCGTGAATTTACAAAGTTTTACAATTATTACTTAATTTTAATCAGTTGTTTGAAGATAAATTACGTGTAGATTAAATTTGAATTATTTTCTTTTTGTACGGACATTTTAAGGGTAAAGATTACAAATTGCTTTTACAGTGCTTAAAAAAAATATAATACGAGTTTTACATGATAATATACATTATTATCGTCAAGGAGATATCCTTTGCTAGTAGGTTTAATTCGTAGCACAACCAAACAAACTTCCTCCTTACATTTTGATCCATCATTAAGGGGGGACGTTAAAAATTTTTTTACCTTTGTTAGATCCCAAAAGTACATAGGTTTTTGTTTAACATCTAAAACTAGGCATATCATATAGTTTTTTGAAAATTATTTGTAAGTAACCCTGTTAAGTATTAGTAATAATATTTCGTGTGGGTTAGTAGGCCTTGTATAAACTAGGCTTTATTCTTAAGTGTCGTTTATTAAATGCAATATATTGACGCAATTAATAATCTCCGATCGCCAATTATGTAATATTAAATATACAAACATGAAAGTGCTCACTTTCGAACAAGAATTTTAGAGAAGTGAAATTCCATACTTGAAAAATACTACCGTGTCTGAGGTGTCTAGTTACCCACTACGCCACTCACTACGTCATTAATTGTCATCACTAGACATCTATGTCATCACTAAACATCTACGTCATCACTAGATATCTACGTCACACGTCACGTGTATTGTAAGTGTAAGTGCTGGTGTTAAGACGGTGGAATTTGATGAAGTGGTGTTATGAAATTAACCCTAGGAAGCGTATATTTTTAGAAAATTTGTAAGAAAACGTCCCTTCTAGCAACGTATTTCACTCGATTTAAATTAGTATTTTTTGTAAATTTATAAGATTTTGAGAAAGTTTGGTTTCAATCACTTGACAAAAAATTCGGTTTCAATAAAACAAAAAAGATCTGAAAGATTTGTTACTAAATAGTACATTTTATATTTTTCGTTTGTGTTACCTTTTTGATCCAATATTGTTAGTTCCTTAGAACCTAGATTGTTGACTCAGTAAATGTATATACATATGATTATAATACGAGATATTTACGTTGTTTGCAGCTCGGCCCAAAGGACTCTCGTGTCTGACCGCCTGGAAAATGTTACGCAGACAATCTCCCGCATCCTTGAAGGATACGACATTAGATTACGACCTAATTTCGGGGGTAAATATAAATAATTACTTTTTTTTATTGTTATTATTTGGCAGGTTTTTTTTCACAAATGTGTAGATTTATTGAGTTAACCAAATTTAACCAAAATATCTATAATGTGAGTGTGTCTGGATGAAGAAATACATGATCAAGTGCTACTAATACTTGAAAGTGGTCGTGTGAAAAGTCGGTATAATCAGCGAGCGTGCATGAGAATATTGTAGAGGAAGCATGGGATGCGTTGCCAGGACAGAGTGGTGTGCCATTCTATCCTCTGTGCTACAAGTTTGAAATTATTATTTTTTATATTATTGATTTAGACAATTAATTTTTTAAAAAAATCTAAAGAAAGCAAATAAATGTGTTTTAATGTATTCTTTGTCTTAGGTTGTACTAAAAAAAATTTTGATAAAATATTGAATTTTGAGTTTTTTACAAATTACATTGTTTGAGAGTACAGAGTTTTAAAAAATCAATAAACAAAAATCATACTTGAACGATTTCAATTTATATTACACAAGAGTGTTCGATCAACATTAGTGGTAAAAACACTTCTTTTAAAAAAAAAAAGTGTTTAAAATTAAATAAAGTTAAATAACGTAAAGAAAACTTTGAAAGGTGGTTTTATAGTAAATCATTCATATGTATCATGTTTACAAATACATTAAATACACTTTATTTCAATGTGTATTTATCATTATTATATTTCAAGAATAAAATAATTTGAATTCGTGATTTATGGTTACACTACAACACAATAAAGTGAAGATACTTGTATAATACAAGATGCCTGTATTGCAAACACAAAGATAAGTGTGTATTAAATGTATTCGTATTAGAAGCTTTAGGTATATTTATTTACTTAGTCAAGGACGTGCCGTGAAACCGTAATAAGGAGAAAATATTTCCCAAACAGAAGGGTACTAAAATGTTTGGGGGTAGTGCGACGTAGTTTTTATTGCTAAGTATTTTCGTGTAGTAGAAAAAAATTTATAGTATACAAAAAATCAACTAAATTCAACCTGGAATCTTTTAACTAACCATCACGCCATTTCCCCGTAGGAGATAGGATAGAATGCCATACCACTCTGTCCTGACATACTTCCTTTGCTTCCTCTACATTCGTACATCTTCTCATGCACATACGCCGATTATTCCGACTTTTCACATATCCACTTTCAAGTACTTGTCGTACTTGGTCATGCCATGTCTTTCTCGGCCTTCCTCGGCTTCTACATCCAGGCACACTTGCATTTAAACTTCTTTTAGCCGTTCTTTCATCACTCATTCGCTCCACACGACCAAACCATTGTAAAAACCCTTTCTTAATTTGGTCGATAATGCTTATCTCATTATTATCACATCTTATTCTAAAATAACTTCAATAAATTATTTTCACAACTGCTAAACCTATCTTTACTTTTTTTTAAAGAAATCAGTGCTGGGATAATTAATGTTTTACATGACGCATATATTATGACGCCAATCATTAAAATCGATGATGATTTACAGTTTGACGTCATATGCGCGTCACAAGTGCGATATATTTTCGTGTTGATACTGTACCGACCTACCCAGAGCTAATTAGAAGACAAAGAGAAACCATGATTTTCCTATGATGATCCCAGTGCATGTATTTTTTGCCCTGGAGCTCAATCACAGATAACTATCGACGTAGTATTGCCGAGGCAACGCTCGGCAATGCTCGGCACGCGATATCGCGGCCAAACGTCAAACGTCAAATCAACGCGCGTGTCGGATTGTTTATTATGTCGACTGCTTTTCTCAATATTTGGCTTGCCGAACGCCGCAATGCAATACGGCACTCGAGAAAGATTGAATGAAGATATGTGCGAAGAATATATATCTCGGGAAAGGGCTCGCGACTTGATGCGCTCGTTTAATAATCCCGATCGATAACTTTTAACGCGTGTTCCATTGTGATCGTGAAAACGTTAAACATTCATGGTAAGAAATCGTTATCACGTCGCTTATTACCGCGTCGATAGTGATCTGTGATCGAGCAACTGATCCCAAACTTTAAAGCTACTGCCACTGTATCGATGGTTGGTTACTGAGATAAAACTGGCTATGCATTATGCATGTTTTTGCCAGTCTTCAATTCGTGTATAAGATAAAATTTCTTAAAAACGGGTTTTTACTGTCTTTTTAAAATGAATTATTTCCTTTAAAATCTGATTAATTAATTAATTAGTTTAAGGTACGTCGATGAAAATTAAAAATTTCTACTAAAAATACTACTTGTTTTTCTCTCTCAGGTAGATCGCGAAAAGAAACAAATTAATTCAAATTCGGTCCCGATTACTTAATTATTCAGAATAAATATCCCGCAAAAACCAAGAGATTAAGAAATCAAATAATTCATCCGGATTTAGCATTTTTCTTTTGATATTTTCTACTGTAGTATATTTACGCTATTGTGTTTGCAAGTCTAGCGAGCTCAGACAGTGAATGGACTAAGTACTAAATATAAAAAGAATGAGAATAGTTGATGCCGTATTTGAATAATTTAGTTCTGAAATACTTTATCCAGCTTTATTCAATGTTTTTACTACCACGATACAAAACACTCGGCTATGGCATTTAAATGTTTTTTAGTACTTAAAATAAAGACCGCGTATTGCGACGAGACCATTGATTCTAATTTAAAGCCGTATTAAATTCTTAAATCTGTATATAAATCTTGACGGTAATCTCAAAGTGTATTTTTTTATATGTAAAAAAAGTTACAATTTTCTATTCATTTTAGTTTAGGAAAAAGTCCCAAAAAGGATTCGCCAGCTTAAAGTGGAGTAAACTTGGAAAATAAAAAATATTCAGAGAGAAAAAGAAAACTTATGGCTTAATCCTTAATTTATCCATAATTTTATTACAGGTGAACCCCTTTTTGTTGGAATGGACCTGACCATTGCAAGTTTTGATGCCATTTCTGAAGTTAATATGGTAAGTGATCTGTTCTGAAAAACCATTATTGTACTGTGAAATCTATTGCATGACTGCGAAACTTATGATTATTGACGTGATAACGTCTACTAAATCGATGAACGCCGGCTGCACACACGAAAAAGCATGACTAATTGTCACGTTCCGCCTGAGCCGAGTGTGCAAGCGAGAGCGCGGAACAAGTGATAGAGATGCACGATCGGCCTAAGCGTTCGGTTTGTGACGCATCTATCTCTCTTCCACTCCATCGGCTGATGCGTCCTAGTAGAAGGGAGACAGCAGCAGCACACAAGAAGAAAAAACAAAAAAAAAAGTTAATTTATGGAAAAAATTGTAATTTTCAATTCTCCAACTCTCAACAACTCCTGCTTTGTATTATACAAAATATTGATAATTCAGTAATAACAATTCAATTCAATTCATAAAAGCTATTTTTCATCAATGTTTTCTTATGACGTTATCACGTAAAATTATCGTCCGTAAACCGACTTTACAGACAACCAAAAGTTTTTTTTTAATGGTGGCTTGTCACCCAGTTTTAATGTCTGTAGGGCGCTAATACAGTGCCCTATGTACCATTAGGTAAAGTTAAGTAAAGAGGAAAATGTGCATTTTTGTTCTGGTGGTCGTTTTTGTAAGAAAATCTTTTACCGAGGAGGTCGTGTCGAAAATCGGAATTGGTGCATTGTTTCTAGCAGTAGAAGAAATATTTATTTGAATGTTTTTTTCATATATTATGTGATACCGAGGACTGGCGCTGAAGCGTAAGACTAATCATATTGCCTTCATATAACAAATAAATTATCAAGATTCGCTGCACTTGTGTATCAATGCAGTGCCCTATGCACCAATAGGAAATGCGGAAAAGGAAGAGTAGTAGTAGTTTCCAGATATTGATTTATTAATTGACATGTCACATAACTTTTCGCTTATAATCACAATTACCATAACAAGTTTAAAAGAGAGACGCGTGCTGAGAACTTGGTTGGATTATATTGTTATTATATTGAGTTAGAATTGTATTTTTATTTATACGTATTTTAATTTTTTTGTGCGCTAGGGTATGTATTGTATACTTTTATTTTTAGTTGAATTTGTATTTATGCACCTACTGACGAGTTGCGGTAGGCAACTCAGTAGAACATGTACTGTTTTCTTTTATGTATATATTGAAATAAAAAAGAAAAAAAAAAAAACTCACTCAGTATGAAGTGTTATCTCGGAATATTTTTTATCTGTTCATGTACGGGTACTAGTACTACTACTTTACCTTATCCGCACCCAATGGTGCATAGGGCACTGCATTGGTATACCAAGTGCAACGCATTTGATAATTTTATCATCAGTCTTACGCTTCAGTACCAGTCCAAGGTATCACACATGATATATTATATTCATAAATGGATAAGATACCATAAAACCATCAGAAACGGATTTTATTTCAATGCATAAAACACTTTAAAATTTCTCACGTGTTTAGGATTTAGTATATTACGCCATACTATGTGCAAACTTGGAGGCTTGTGAGTTGAGATTTCCGAGTTAAGCATAGTTCGGAGTGAGAGCGGCCATAGAACGGGCATGAAGCACTTTGGGGGGAGTAACTAACAACCTCCCCGTCACTTGTTCTCAGGGGGAGTTTATCGGAAAATCGCATTACTCCGAGGCAAAGCTGTCAATGCCGATCGCAAATGTCCCTTAGCAGATAATTCGTTCACCGCCACAGTGTACGGGAATGTACAATGCTGTATAAGAAAGTCTTACTCAGTCGCATGAATAACCAAAAATTTATTTTAACTTAAATACCATATAGTTGTAGATATTTATAACGCTGGACTCACGATACGGAGGTTCCGGGTTCGATTCTCGGTAAGAACTCAAAAAAATCAAAAGGGATATTTCTCAAGCCTGGGTGTTTGTGACGTTGTTCCCCTCTGTAATGGGCCTCCTGGCCTGTTGAGGTGGTTAAAAATAAAAATAAAAATAAAAATAAAACTTATAACTTGCATACAGCGATAACCAATATGTACGTACCACAGAAAACTGTTTATTTAATCAATTATTATTTTACGTGCATTATTATTTATTAGAAACCTACGAAACATACACAAATATTGCAAATGAATTGCAAAACTTAGCCATTCAATAAATGTATACATACCCGGGTATTTTCCATTCCTAATGTATTCATATACTCAAGTGGTAATTAACTTCGTGAAACAATTAAACTAAACTTTTAGCCGTTCTTTCAGCGAATGACTGATGAAAGAACGGCTAAAAGAAGTTTAAATGCAAGTGTGTCTGGATGTAGAAGCCGAGGAAGGCCGAAAAAGACATGGCATGACCAAGTACGACAAACACTTGAATGTGGACATGTGAAAAGTCGGAATATTCAGCGTATGTGCATGAGAAGATGTATAAATGTAGAGGAAGCAAAGGAAGTATGTCAGGACAGAGTGGTATGGCGTTCTATCCTCTCTGCCTACCCTTATGGGGAAATGGCGAGATGGTAAGTTAGTTAGTTAAAACTGATGCCGCAAGAAAATATTCAAATAAGAACGAAAATGCGGAACTTGACTAAATGCTAAAAAATGCTAAAATTGTATGGACAAAATGTATTTTAGTTATTCGAGTATTTACATACCTACTATTATTTATATTTCATTTACAGTTTTATCGTTCAATTTTAAATACATACAATGTAAATAATATATGTATATTGTTGGCCTATCTCTTGACTTGGCACGTCTCGTCATCTGCCAATATCCGGTGGTGTGTGTAATCTGTAATCGACTTTAGATATAATATATTTTATAAGGTATAAATGTGAGTGAAAAGTATAAAATTTTACGGAAATTAGGAAAAGAAATTTGAATTGAGAAAGTTACAGCGAAATCGATTATAGTTTCATCACATTTTTTACTGTTTTAACTTCTGTAAGATAAGGTCTAGACTTAGACTGATAACAAATATAGGCATGTAGGCCTTCGCGCAATCTTCCATCTTCGGGCGGCATTCTTTCTCTTCTTAAGTTATATCTGAGGGCCCGTATTCTCATTCGATGCTGCATCTTAAGATATCGACTCCCAGCGGTCCCTCCATGTTTTTGCATGTTGCCGAGGAAGTCAGCAGGCAATCAATCATATTTTATTCGTATTCAATTATGTATCTTAAGGTGATATTATAGAGCACGATATACATATAGGACAAACTTAGGGGAAAATAAATGGTTTCCTGCGTTTTTACAATAGACTGTCGACCGTGGATGACTTAATACCATGTAATCAGTCTATAACTAATGGTTTTTGATAATATTTTCGTAACGATTGAAATAATAATTTTTGAACAACATTTTGAATGAATACAAATACTTGTAGACAAATTACTGGATTATACCCATGCTGGGCTGATATCAGATATTATTGATATCTCAACAGAGACAGAGAAGCTCTGGAAACGAATGTGGGTTATCTAGTTATTATTTAAAAAAATACTTTAACTTATTCTCAATAGATGTCAGTAATTCGAAAAATCTGTCGAAATACAACTCGCAAGCGGATAGTTCTTTACATCTAAGATATATATACAAGTTTCAAAATTTGTCATACATGGTTGTCAGATGTCAGATGACAGGCGGAATGGGGAATGTTGTAATTACGTCAAGTGGCCACTTAACCCAGCCAATGACAGGTCATAAGCCCTGTAAGCGCCTAGATAACCCACATTCGTTTCCAGAGCTTCTCTGTCTCTGTTGAGATATCAATAATATCTGAAATAATAATTATTACTAATCCTTTATCTTGGGCTTAATGCATTCAAATTTAAATACGCGAGCTTTTCAACAGCTCGATAGAGTATAATACTCAATTTCCGCGTAATAGAGAGTGAAAATATTGTGTGTTAGTCGTTTTCAATCAATATTTCGTTACAGTTTAGGGGTTTTGAAACCTGAGAGTTGAGGATAATGGTGTTTAGATAAATCGTATGACCCAAATACCCCTAAAGTGGAAACTTTATGCACAATATATATGTACTTAGGTGCATTGTCAGTTGTACTATTCATAATTATTATTTTATTTACTGCTATTTAACTACAATTAAAGCTTATCTTAACTACGTCTGATTGCACGTGCAAAACACTGGATATACTTGGTATACTATGTACATTATTATAATCAAACACAATGAGTGAGTTTTTGCGTTAAATGAAAATTCATTTACCTGATTATCAACTATTTTTTTAACAGAATAAACGCGCGAGGCACCGAGATTCTTATCGCATTTATATAGTAATTAAAAATTAACAGAAAATATGAGGTACGAGGACACGATATGAAACTGAAACGAGTGACGTGTAATGTGAAACCAACCAGATCTAGAACAGTGAATCGGAAACATCTTACTCTGATAAATATTTATTAATTAAACCACAGATCTGATGAATCAGTTGTGTAATCAAATATTTTATTATCACTTTCAAGTGTAAATTATCACCCTATCTTAAAAATAGATTTATATTTGTTATATTTTTTATTATTATATTTATTTAGTACTATATAATTTTTACATAGACTAATATTATAACATTACTCTTAATTAAAAAAATTTTCCTAACTATTCTTATCCTACTATCATATAATTTTCAATTTAGCTATAATATAATACCTACACTAATAATTTTTCACATATATATTTTTTACATTTTACCCTAAATAACTTTACTTTTTGTTCATTTCTTATTTCACCAGGAATCTCCTCATAAATTTTAATGCCCGTATTTAGACAATTCTGTGACATAGCTTTTCTTTTCTTTTCTAATTATATATTTTTTGAACCTCTTGTTGCATATTTCTGAAAAAAGTCATTGTTTTTTAATTTGTTTTGCAAATATCTTGGAATTATCCCTTCAATTTTGTTAATTTAATTAGCCATATTATATTTAATTCTTTGGTCTACAGACATATTATTCAAAAGTTTAATCATTTTTTTAATGCTTGTTCTTCTACTGCTCTTCAATATGATTTGCATGGCTTTGTTTTGCAAAATTTTTAATTTGTTTAGCTCTCCTTCATTACTAAGGTATAATATGTATAGATGAGCAGTAGTCTATATGTGGAACAATTATACTCTTGTATATTAGAAGTGATGTTTTTTTATCTAGTTTATTTCTTATTCTTCCTAATAAAGAAACTTTTTTTTGCCACTTTTTTTATTGCATTTAAATTTGCATATGACTATAAGCAACATTTAGAGTGTGCCTAAATACTCATAAATATCCACATTACCTTCCAAACTTCTCTTCTCTGCTGAAATGTCATTATAATTTAATATGCATATTTTCTTTATAAGGAACATGTAGGTAGGTAGGCTTACGTAAATTACAATTGACATATTCCTCAATAAGGAAGGTAAATGACACACCTTCAGGTGATTGTTAATGATTAAAATAATTTTGATGGAATCTTAATAAAAAAAAATTATGTGGGTACCTACTTATATTTATTAAGGTACTTGACTTTTTAAAATATTTTTTTAAATTTATTTTCTGAGGAAATTTTTTTGTTTACAAGAAATACAATAAAAACACATATACATTAAAAAAATAAACAAAAATCCCACCAAGGCATAGCCTGTTTGTGGGTATACTGTGAAAGTCAAGCTGTATGCACGTGGCAAAAGAGAAAAATAAAGTCATGTAAAAATGGAAAAATAGCAGATAATGTAAACAAGACAGTTAAAAAAAAGAATACAAGATATTGGTATCTTTATACCGGAAGAAGAAGAAGGGAAATAATTATAATATTTAAAATTTTAAAAAATGACGTGGATTATGTTATTATTTTACTTTCAATACAAATATGTCACAAAAATTGCTACCAAACTCGAATGCGAATCATTGAAACAAGTAGCATATAATATACGAAATCTAAAAATCAGCCGGTGTGGATATTCGCTAATAAGCGGAATGGGGAAAATTATCTAATACTTAACGTTAAGTGGATACTTAAGCCCGATCTTGAAAAAAGCTTCTTAACGTAAATAAAAATTGATGTACGTACTCCCATCATGGATATAATTTTAGATTTGGGAGTATTTGGACATACTCAAAGTGTTTTGTAGGTATATATATATAAAAACAATTATTTTTTAAAAAGATAGAAAAAAAAAATAATAATAGATAAAACATAAAATTATCGTCACAGAAGTGTTCAAAATTCTTCCTGTGAAACCCAAGAAGGCGCGAGCGGCTCATCTCTCTCTCAATATTTCTGATCCTTTGTATACTTTTTGTTTCTTAATTTATAGACTTGATTACTTGGCAAAAGTTTGTATTAAATAAAGGCAATAAATGCAGCGACATCTGATCGAACCTGGATGAGTGCGCGGGTGGTGAACATGTGAGATCATGATGTGATTGCGTATGTACGACATTTTATTTTTAAAAAGCAAATGCGTATGTCATTTGGACATTTTATTTAATTATTCAAATACCTACAACGTATTGAAGTATAATCAAGTATTGCCGATTTTTTGCTGCGTTCAAACAAAATATAAAATGTACCTAATTCTCGAAAATCAATTATAATAACCAATTTTTGTTCTTCTTTTAAAAAGCTACAGATTAAAAGCCTCGTTTTTTTCATCTAACTTCTGGATTTTCCCACTTTTCGGATTTACTTTTCACGTATTGGCTAATATTTACACAACTTCATTGTATTTACTCGAGGGGACAGATATTCTCACAAAATGATAGATCGGTAAATTTTTCGGTGTCTGAACTTTATTTGGGGGAGCTGTCGTAAAAAATCCATAAACCATGTAATATTTTCTAAAGTTGAAAGATTCCAGCTAATCATAGCCGTGTCCCCATTCTCTATTGGTGATCTCACGTTCATGACGTCATGCGATAAACGAATCGCATGTGTGACGTTACGCTTTAAAAAATCCTTTTATTCAGTAGCCTTAGATAGCCTCGGAGAAAAGAAATACACGTTCACCTGAGTGAATCTATTTTCTGTGACTATCTACATCAGCACTGCGATCACCAACTTGTCTAAATCGCAGTTGTGTTACGTAGGTATATTGCTCAGTAATGTATCACGGGGGTTTTAGCGATTACCGTCATATTCGATCACAACTGCGTTGGTAATCGCAGTGCTGCAGAGTAAAATCAGCGTTTTATTGGATAATTTAATACGTGACGTCGCAAACGCGATATATTTATCGCGTGACGTCACAAAAGTGAGATTTTTTTGTAGAGAATAGTGGCCCCGGGGACGTTTTGTGCATGGGAGATAAGATAACAACTGAACTAGCGAGTGGATTGCTCACTCGTTGAGCACGATCTCCAGCCAGTCGGCCATGGACCGCCCCCCGCCCCCGTCGTCATCACGGGGGGTGCGGGCTGTGACGTCATGGGGGTGAACTGACGGGGACGGGAATAATAAAGGACAGCCGTTTTAACATAGTTAAGGAAAAAAATACAATTTTAAAAGAGCAAGACACAAAATGCCGAAAACTCTTGGAGTTAATCAGAAGACCATTGATGTCCATGGTCGGCCTTCTCCATGACGAGTTTTCCGTGGTTTCTCGTCATCTAAAGATGTGTGTAGTTTGCCAGGATATTACTGGCATTGTATCCTCTCTATCAACCACTTCGGTAAAATAGCGTGATGGGGTTAGTTAGTTAATTTCCTTAATTATGTTTGATTAAACCGAATCGTCAACAGTTTCAAAAGCTTATTATAATATCCCTTAAACTTGGATAAGGGGATTATTTTACAATCAAGTTTGGCTTTATAAGCATGTTTGAAAAGTCGGGACTTGTTTAAGTTAAGTAATTTGTTGGGTGTGGTATTAATATAAACACGAAGTACGAATCTATGTAAAATTTTAATTTCCAACATACTAGCTATTAGGTACTAATGTCACGCCATTTCCCCGAAGAACAGAAAGAACGGAAAATCAGACCCACTGTTTTTTATCGAACAAAATGGAAGAAAACCAGTAAAAAAAAACCTTCAAAAATAAAACAATAAACCTTAAATAAATACATTTAACCCTCAAACCAGAAGACCTAATAACAGAAGGAAACAACAACAACAAGACATACACCCAGTCATGAGAAAAATAACGTTTGTTTATGTGTTCTCACCGGGAATTGAACTCACCCGGAAACTACGTATCGTAAACTCAGAATCTAAGCCATTGCGATGCAGAGGGCGCCTTATACACCTAAAAAGGTTCAATTTTCGCTTTGATAATTTGGATGCCTTACTTCTGAATAAACGTTTAAATGGTTTTAACCTAAAGTACATTTTCGTTTAAAACAAGTGTTTATCACTTCAAGTGTGTAAATAAATTTAATAATACAATGCGAAGAATATTTGGTTCGTAGGATTCATTTAGGCACCGCAGATTCACATTTTACATCTCTCTCATACTCATTTGTTTACTTCGCACTTCTGTTACCATTACTAAACGTTATGTCTACGCAATGAAATTTCTACACACATATTTATCAAAGCAAAGCAAATATTGCTACATACATAAAATGTAGGCATAGCATTTGAACATGTGGGGTAACTTAACAACTTGCCGTGCAGGCTGTCAAAATTGGTTGATACGCCTTCATTGGGTTACGCCTTCACTATGTATTGTCAAATTTCGCTTTTAAAAATCTATTTGATTTTAAATTATTTTATTTAACCGAACCTATCATTAACCTACTGTATAAATTGCATAACATATTATAAAGGATATTGCTTTTAAATAGCCATTTGATTTTAATTATTTTATTAAACCCAACCTATCTTAACCTACTGTATAAATTTCTCTCTTCGACTCTTTTTCTACATCTTGTCATATCTACGGATTAAGCAATAGACTAGTCCTCATAAAAAGCACGGCAAGTTGCAAACATGTAAATACAGTTTTTATATATGCAATGATACACATAATATTTTCCAAAATATAATTTTAATAGAACCTACATATACGTGGAGGGTTTTAATTTAATTATCTCTGCCTTTTCAACCGACTAAATACATTACAAGATTTTTAACTTATGTACGCCCCAAATGCCTTGAATGATTAATTTATTATTATAGATAAACATGTCGATTTAGTCCACATACGCGTTAGAAATGTATCAACGAATCTGTAGCAACTAAAAAAAAATATAATTATCATTTTTTTAATAACAGGAAAACCAACAGTTATAAATGACATTAGAAAGTTTTTTTTTTTTTTTTTTTTAAAGTAAAAAGAAATCTATGCAATCTTATGATATTTGCACATATTTCAATTAAAATCTATGTATGTTATTATTGGTTATTATCTAGTTATTGGGAGCTCGCTATAAATATGAATTTTGTCTATAATTTGAATGTATGTACAAAAGGAGTATAGAGAAGAGGGTTGTGTATGAGAGTTTTTCGAGGAATATTGATGGAAAGCTTAGAAAGTAGTTCAGGACAGTCGATAATATTTTATTAATATAAAGACTATGGAATTATTTATCACGGGATGTGAAAGATGCACACTCCTCCTTATTGTTTTTAAGAAACGTCTGAAGCATTTTTTTTTTTTTTTTTTTTTTTAAAAATCTTATAAAACATACATGTATTATATTCCCAGGAGTTATAAAAACTCATTTTGGGACCGGTATTATTCACATTTTTAATTAAATATTGCACATTACAACCATTACAACCTCTCCTCCAACCTTTAAATCTTCATTCATCCTCTTCCCAATCCATTTCTTGCATTCCTCTATCCCATTTCACGCGGTCATATTTTAGTGTTATTGGTCTCGTAAATAATGCAATTTAATTTTTAAGCTTCTTCCCACCAGTACTCGGTATTTTTTTTTATTATTTTTTTATTAATTAAACGATTATCACTAAAATAACTAAGGTTTGGAAGATATTGCTTAAAAGCAACAAACCCGCTCTTGTACACTTGATATGTAATTTTACATGATGTTTTAAATAAATATACATTCATTTTATATTTTCAGGACTACACTATAACAATGTATTTGAATCAGTATTGGAAGGACGAGCGTTTGGCTTTCAGTTCAGAAGAAGAAGTCCTAACTTTGTCAGGAGACTTTGCTGAGAAGATTTGGGTCCCCGATACGTTTTTTGCTAATGACAAAAACAGGTAACTAATCCAATTAATTCTTGTTTGTATACATACAATTGACGACTGTAAAGAACCGCTTTAGTTCCAAATAGGTACCTACACTATACTCGTAATCAATGCGATATTAAAAATTTACATATATCGATTTTTGTACTTTGCCTAATGATTTATCATGTTTGTGATTTGGCTTTGTATGTATGTATATTAATATGATGATTTATCTAGTTTAGTATAGGAAACTACACGACACAACACCTACCCTGTAATCAAGCTGGCAATTATTATACTTATCTGCCAATATACAGTAAAATGGCGCGACGCTTCACATGTGAACACTCTCTGTCATCGATCGAGAAAATTGTTAAGCATTTTAGCAGAAACCTTTATGATCGCAAGGCGTTTCCTAGTAGGTGATATAATTCGGTTAGATTCTCACTTGCAATCATAAAGGTTTCTGCTAAAATGCTTAAAAATTTTCTCGATCGATGACAGAGAGTGTTCACATGTGAAGCGTCGCGCCATTTTACTGTATATTGGCAGACCTCAAGTGGCCACTTAGCCCAGCCAATGACAGGTCATAAGCCTTTTAAACGCCTAGATATCCGTATTCCCTTCCAAATTTTTCGTCTCTGTTGAGATGTCAAATATTAAACATAAATCACTACTAAATGCATTATATGTTGCAACTCTCAACGAGCCTCTACCCTCCCCCTACGTTGTTAACGTAATTTGTCATGTAGACCAAAAGTGCACCATTTCAGAAATCATTATCAGAAGTCTCTACTATTTTTCCATTCTTTTTCCTTTTTTAATTTAAAAAAAAATTTAAATGCGTTTTTAACCCCTCAAGCTCAGGGCCTTAGGCAGCAACCTAGTCTAACTTTATCGGCAATACGTACGTGACTATTGAAATACTATTCATTGAAACGTGTGATAAAAATATGAGTAATCTTGTTTTACTTCAAATTACGTTTTAGTATTACCAAAACATGATTGTATTCAATTCATTTAAACATTTATCTGATGTATTGTATCTGCTAAAAAGGACTTTATAAATATACCCATGAGACGAAAACATTAAAAAAT
Organism: Micrasema minimum; assembly: GCA_022494985.1. Lineage (NCBI taxonomy): Eukaryota > Metazoa > Arthropoda > Insecta > Trichoptera > Brachycentridae > Micrasema > Micrasema minimum. The sequence goes on from JAGVSP010004076.1 coordinate 23,199, forward strand.
ATCCCTTTCATATAAATTGTAGACAATAAAGAAATACACAAGTCGCATCTATCTACTATTTACTGAAAGAGACCAAGCCCCGATTTTGAGCTGAAGCACCATCAAAGAGAGAAAGTTATCTCATGATTAGCGTCCCGGAATCGAGATTAGAAATCCATTGTTTAAAAATAAACTAACTGGGTTTTTTGGAAGTAGGTAACTATACATCTTTAAAATGAAATAAAATTCATAAAATAAAGTTAATGGCCATGGTGTATGATTGATTTTAAAGATATTTCTAAGCCGTTAGAGTTTAAACGTGATTTTGGGTGTATAGGCGCCACTGCGATGCAGCTGCTGTTTTAGCACAAGTGGTTTGTCATGTGGTAAAAGCTCGCAAAGACACTGAATAAAAACGGCCTGAACGGTGCAAATCCTACTCTCCTACCAGCAACTCGACTGAGGTTGGGGGGGGGGGGGGGGGGGGGGGGGGGGGGGGGGGGGGGGGGGGGGGGGGGGGGGGGGGGGGGTAACTAGGTATGTAGATTAAAAAATACCATTTGGTAAAAATGTGCGCACCCCAGGTGAAAGCTGGCACTGTGTTAGAGGGAGCGTCATTAGATACGGCCGTTGGGGACTGTACACTTGGTAATTATGGTGTTCAATACTCAGCAGCACGCTGGAGTGCAATAAGAGTGCGTAGTTTAATAGACAGTCCTTTAGAATACTGAAAACTGTTTTACCAAAGGGTCTGCAGATGCTGGTCCGTATCTTGTGGCCTAATCTCAGTGTGGATAATGGGTGTGTGAAAGTGAACTGGTGACTGTGATGGGTGACAGAAGATGTAACGAACGTGTGTGTAGTATGTAGTAGTGTCTTGCAAGTTTGCCTACGTTCATTCCAGTTTAGAAACGCTCTGAGCAGCGTGCAGACAGGTAAACCTGTATTATTAATAAAACGACGTTCACGATTGTCAATGTATTCCCCATTACTTTATAAAGCCCATATCATATCATCACATCGTGGGCAGCTCGATACTATGATTTGCGTATTTCTCATGTCATCACACAGTCCGTTTGAAATACGCCCACGAGGCGCTTTAAGTAGGGCCAAACTTCAGCAGTGAGTCGGGCTGCGGAGGGTGCAGGTAGTGGGGATAATGGGTTAAGACCGCGCCTGAGACTGAAGTATCGCTGGATACGGCCCACTCCTGAATCATTGGTCGAAAAAATGTTAAATTTTTCGAGGACCCACCAAATTGATCAACAGTGTCAAGTTTATATTATTCTCATTTTATTGTTATTTTATATTATCTATTTAAATTAGCTGTATTGAAAGATCAAACGATGATGATGCTGAAAGTAAAACTAGGATTATTTTACATTATTATATATGTTGACAGCATCTTGCCTAAATTTAAAAAAAATTGATTACCGGTACAGGGAACCTTTTCATTCGTTAAACTTGTAAATATCTGTTACTGGTGTCTTACGATTTCTCACAAAAGAACTACACGTATTTCAGTTTCCTCCATAGACGTAGCACGAGAGGCAGGATATGAGCTCAGTGCTGGCATGCGAGTGGGTAGTAGGTGACGGAGAGGTAATAAACCACTTCACACTGTAAAGTCACCTAACGGTTCATGCTACTTGTATCATACCTAGCCTGTAGCCTTAGTGAGCATCCGCCACATATCTGACCACCCTGGACGCACGGCAAACATTGCACGAGATGTGGAAATCGTAAAAGTTGTAAAGGGCCCTCATTTTGTCATACATAACTGTGTCTTTTGAGTAAAATTGCCGTAGTTAAAGAGCCGGATGTAAGCATTATATCTACCAGTCCATTTGATCGAGAGACTCGATGGAAAATTATATGGTAAAAAGAAAATTTTAAAATATGTTTCAAAATGTCTATCATGAAATGCCGTAAAAATACTTGGGACTTGGGAGCGGCTCGAAGCAATAGACTGAATCGCATTTGCAATCATTTGTAATAAAGAGAGAGAACCCAAAGTGTGTTAACTGTACTTTGTGGTACCAATGCCAGGTGCCCTAGTTGCACCGTATAAGTCGCCAGAGATAAGGGCGGAAATAGTTACCTAGAGAGTGGGAGATATATAAGTTGCAGTTTGAAACTGAATAGTTCCTCGTATATATATAGTCGATATAGGTATGAGTATTTCCTTAGAGATTTTTTCCGAACTGGGGGGCAAAGACTATTAGTAACGGCTTCTATAGAACATTCTTAGTGTGTCAAAGCTAAGTGTCTAACTAATATAAGAAAAAATTCGTGTATATTGAAAACCAACTAGTTACATTGTCAGTCAGTAGAACATTTAATTTTGTCATATGTGATCAGTCTACCACGATATTTCTTCAAGTCCATAACCCGAGCTTATGTATAATCGGTTTAATCGCACGAATGCTTGGCAACAGAAAAATTTTTTCAATCTAATAATTTCCGAATTGGTTCATAACTGTAAACTCCTAAGGGACCGTCGGGGTTGACTCGTAACTGACGAAGGATGAACGTCCATAGTCGAGGGAGGTTGAAGGAAGCAGAGCTACCACAGATCTCACCATTCGATTAAATTGGACCTATATGAAGACACTAATGATGACAAGATAAAGGTACAAAAAATAATTAATCTATGTTTCTTTTTTCCCACGTTTCTTGTATGTACCATTGTTAAGTTTTTTAAAATAAATAACTATACAACACGAAAACATCCAAATGTAATAATTAATTAACTATGGTGTATAATAAACTAATTTAAAATTTGTACTCTGTATAATTGCTCACACAATGCTTTAAACGAAGGATATTTCCTAGTAAACTCAGTGAAGCTGATATGTTATATTTATAAATCAGCTCGTGACGCGAAACTTTCTTGATACATGGGTGTAACAATAACTCGATGTAACAAGCGGGAAACCAGTGGATTATTTTTTTAAATTTTTTTTTATACATCGTGTTAGGAGATCGATTGTGCTATATCATACTTTTTAATCTGAAGAGCTAAAATATTTCGTTTTTAATCTTGTCTTCTACAAAGGTATAGGCTTTGCACTAAGTATAGGCCAAGACTGAAGTAATGAAAATTAGGCTCTAAGCTTCTTACATTAGGACGCGCGTACTTATAATTAATTTTGATGTCAGTTTGTCGAACTATTGCCTATAATTTAGAATGATAAATACTTGATACTTTTATAACAATTAGTGTTCAAAAAAAAAAAAGAAGTAAAAAAAATCAACTTTGTAACCTCAATTTTCTCGAAGGTAAACCTTATAGGGCTCAAACGGAAAATAATTAAAAATTCTGACAAATCGTTTTCAATAATATTATGTAGATTACATCCTGTGGGTAGACTTGTGTTACAAGAAGCTTTACGCTTACCGAGTTTACGCTCATTAAAATTTGTAACGTAGGTACTTGTGCCACCAAAAAATTACACAATTTTTTATAAAGGTCGTGTTACTTTAAAGCGCATGCACGGTAGCGCATTTGGCTACCGTGCATGAGTTCGCGGGTTCGATACCCGTAGGGGGTCAACATGAAATATTTATTTACATGTGATATTCATAAATATATATTATTTGTGATACATTGGACTAGTACTGATGCGTAAGACTGATCATCCTACCTTCATATAATAAAATGATCAAGATAAACTGCGCTTGGTGTACCGATGCAGCGCCCTATGCACCATTGGGTGCGGATAAGGGAAAGTAGTAGCAGTAGTAGTTACTTTAAAAAGTATAATCATAAGTTTTTAAAAGGACCTCGAAAAGAGCCTCAAAGTAGGTAATTATAAATCTTCCCACAATTTACAATTATTTATTATAACATCTTCCATAATTTTCGTGATTCTAGGAAAAATTAGCAACTGGTATCTACCAACGATTGTCTCTCAGCTTCCGCCTGCAGAGAAATATCGGATACTTTGTATTCCAAACATATCTCCCGAGTATCCTCATCGTCATGCTTTCCTGGGTCAGTTTCTGGATCAACCATGAAGCCACATCTGCTAGGGTAGCTTTAGGTAAATATATTGAATTCTCACTCCAATCAATTAATTGGATAGTTAATCCACATTGATATACAATTTAATAACATAATTTGGAAGATCCTTAACAAGAAAAACAAGATGATCAAGTAAAACAAGTGCTTGAAAGTGGGCATGTAAGAAGTCGGAATAATCGACGTGCGTGCATGAGAAGATGTATGAATGTGGAGGAAGCAAGAGAAGTATGCCAGGACAGAGTGGTGTGGCGTTCTATCCTCTCTGCCTAACCCTTCGGAGAAATGGCGTGATGGTTAGTTAGTTAGTTAGTTTTAGAAGATCCCTAAATTTTTTCATATAATAGTTTAAACTACCAACATCATTTGTATATAATTTTTGTGAAAAAAAATTTCAATCACCATAAAGTATGTATTATTTCAACAATTCTTTCAAACACTTTCAACTTTCGAAAAGCACTAGGATTTTTAAATTATTTTTTTTACCTGATGATTTAAATATTATAACATAAAGTTTCTTAGATAGTTATTATTAAAATCATAATATGTACGCGTTTCGCGACGCTGCGCTGGACTCACGATACAGAGGTTCTGGTTAGATTTCCGGAGAGAAAAAGCTCTGCAGACAAAAGGTCGGGTTTGGCCGTCTTCAATGCGTTTAATCACGTCCAATTTTTGACTCCAGGGTGTCTTTTTCGTGGTTTTTCCGCACAATGTTTGTGTTTTGAACATGTTTTGAATCAGTATTTTCGTCCATAATGACCAAGCGGCGTAATTGTGAATCAGAGTAAATCGAACCGGCGCAAAACGAGGTTTGCCTGTATTTATGATTATGTTAATTTCCAGGCATCACCACCGTCCTCACCATGACGACCATCAGCACGGGGGTGCGCAGCAGCCTCCCCCGCATATCGTACGTCAAGGCCATCGACATCTACCTCGTCATGTGCTTCGTATTCGTGTTCGCCGCGCTGCTGGAGTACGCCGCCGTCAACTACACGTACTGGGGAGCCAGGGCCAAGAAGAAGACAAAGTCGAAAGTTAAAGATGGAGATGACAAAGAAAAATCATAGGTCATTATTTTTACTGAATATTGTCATGTTGCCATGACTGCACTTGCCCTCTGGCAACATTGAATTCTCGCCAGAATTGCAATTTTTAAATGGTGGCAATATGGCGACATCATCGCTATATAAGTCACAGCCGGTATCCAAATCGCCCCTTATATTTTGGACGCCGGAGCTGGTGTACTACATTTTGGCAGACCTCCGAGCTGGGCACGCGGTTACGATGTGACGCGTTTTTGTGTGCTGATTGGCCCGGAAATTATTCCGTGAGTGAACTGAAATATTTAAAACAAAAGTTGTTTAATTTCATAATGAAATATTTAAAGTCAACATAACTCACAGACAAGGAAATGTAGTAAACCAGCTCCGGCGTCCAAAATATAAGAATATAAGGGGCGATTTGGATACCGGCTGTGACTTTTATAGCGATGATGTCGCCATGTTGCCACCATTTAAAAATTGCAATTCTGGCGAGAATTCAATGTTGCCATAACCTAACCTGTTATCCAACTCTAAAAATATAGTTTTAATCTGTGGAAAATCTTATACAGGGTGTAACAAAACTCGATGTACAAGCGGGAAACCAGTGAATCTACATCGTGTTTGGAGACGATTGTGTAATATGACTTTTTAATATGAGCTAAATTTTTTTTTCTTCTTACAAAGGTTTTCATAAGTATGGCAGATTAAGTAAAATTGCTCAAATTCTTATTAAGACGCGTTTTTTAATTTTGTTTTGTTTGTGGATAGCATTAATTTGAGTAAATACTTGATATTTTATAACAATTTGCAAAAAAAAAAGGAAAAAAAAAACAACTTTGTACTCAATTTTCTCGAAAAACTAAGGGTCAAATAAAAATTAAAAAATCTACAAAATCGATTTCAAATATTATGTAGATTCACTGGTGGGAGTTTTGTTACAGCCTGTATTGAATTTGTTTGTTTTTGTCCGGTAATTAAGTTTTTTTTGTAACAAAGAAGATTTTGAAAGTAATAAAATTGATTTTATGCTGACGCCTATCATCAATCAGTAAACAGAAAACCAACATTAACGCATGTAAAATATGAAGGCTATTGTATCTATTTTTTTTAAAGCCTTCGCGATTTGATAAGTTAAAACCCGGGATTAGGCTTCAAATCAGGCAAAAAATAGTAAGCGATAAAACTACAACCTGTTAGTTACCTACTCAAACACAATGCGACATAATGTCTATTAAAAAAAATAATTTTGTTTTACGCTTACCGAGTTTTACGCTCATTAAAATTTGTAACGTAGGTACTTGTGCCACCAAAAAATTACACAATTTTTTATAAAGGTCGTGTGTTACTTTAAAGCGCATGCACGGTAGCGCATTTGGCTACCGTGCATGAGTTCGCGGGTTCGATACCCGTAGGGGGTCAACATGAAATATTTATTTACATGTGATATTCATAAATATATATTATTTGTGATACATTGGACTAGTACTGATGCGTAAGACTGATCATCCTACCTTCATATAATAAAATGATCAAGATAAACTGCGCTTGGTGTACCGATGCAGCGCCCTATGCACCATTGGGTGCGGATAAGGGAAAGTAGTAGCAGTAGTAGTTACTTTAAAAAGTATAATCATAAGTTTTTAAAAGGACCTCGAAAAGAGCCTCAAAGTAGGTAATTATAAATCTTCCCACAATTTACAATTATTTATTATAACATCTTCCATAATTTTCGTGATTCTAGGAAAAATTAGCAACTGGTATCTACCAACGATTGTCTCTCAGCTTCCGCCTGCAGAGAAATATCGGATACTTTGTGTTCCAAACATATCTCCCGAGTATCCTCATCGTCATGCTTTCCTGGGTCAGTTTCTGGATCAACCATGAAGCCACATCTGCTAGGGTAGCTTTAGGTAAATATATTGAATTCTCTCACTCCAATCAATTAATTGGATAGTTTAATCCACATTGATATACAATTTAATAACATAATTTGGAAGATCTTAACAAGAAAAACAAGATGATCAAGTAAAACAAGTGCTTGAAAGTGGGCATGTAAGAAGTCGGAATAATCGACGTGCGTGCATGAGAAGATGTATGAATGTGGAGGAAGCAAGAGAAGTATGCCAGGACAGAGTGGTGTGGCGTTCTATCCTCTCTGCCTAACCCTTCGGAGAAATGGCGTGATGGTTAGTTAGTTAGTTAGTTTTAGAAGATCCTAAATTTTTTCATATAATAGTTTAAACTACCAACATCATTTGTATATAATTTTTGTGAAAAAAATTTCAATCACCATAAAGTATGTATTATTTCAACAATTCTTTCAAACACTTTCAACTTTCGAAAAGCACTAGGATTTTTAAATTATTTTTTTTACCTGATGATTTAAATATTATAACATAAAGTTTCTTAGATAGTTATTAAAATCATAATATGTACGCGTTTCGCGACGCTGCGCTGGACTCACGATACAGAGGTTCTGGGTTAGATTTCCGGAGAGAAAAAGCTCTGCAGACAAAAGGTCGGGTTTGGCCGTCTTCAATGCGTTTAATCACGTCCAATTTTTGACTCCAGGGTGTCTTTTTCGTGGTTTTTTCCGCACAATGTTTGTGTTTTGAACATGTTTTGAATCAGTATTTTCGTCCATAATGACCAAGCGGCGTAATTGTGAATCAGAGTAAATCGAACCGGCGCAAAACGAGGTTTGCCTGTATTTATGATTATGTTAATTTCCAGGCATCACCACCGTCCTCACCATGACGACCATCAGCACGGGGTGTGCGCAGCAGCCTCCCCCGCATATCGTACGTCAAGGCCATCGACATCTACCTCGTCATGTGCTTCGTATTCGTGTTCGCCGCGCTGCTGGAGTACGCCGCCGTCAACTACACGTACTGGGGAGCCAGGGCCAAGAAGAAGACAAAGTCGAAAGTTAAGGATGGAGATGACAAGAAAATCATAGGTCATTATTTTTACTGAATATTGTCATGTTGCCATGACTGCACTTGCCCTCTGGCAACATTGAATTCTCGCCAGAATTGCAATTTTTTAAATGGTGGCAATATGGCGACATCATCGCTATATAAGTCACAGCCGGTATCCAAATCGCCCCTTATATTTTGGACCCGGAG